>PVIH01005740.1:0-119907 GCA_004025045.1 Sigmodon hispidus | reverse complement strand
GATATACAGGGATGGAAAAAAAAATTCAGAGGGAAAGATGAACACAAAGAAAATATAGGTGTAGCAATCTTATTTGTATTTCTTCCCTTGATAAGCCATGCTTATCATTCTTATCCTCTGTATAGTTATTGTTAACTCTTCCACATTTTAAATTCTTTTTACTGTGTTTTTTTTTGATAAATACAAAATAAAGAAGGAATAAATAAATAAATAAATAAATAAATAAAAGGAAAAAAAAAGAAAGAAAGAAAGACATCCCACATCACTTTCCCTTTTGTGTCTAATCAAAAAGGAAGGCTTAAATTTCAACATAATGAAATTACATGTAACAAATAGCTATCAAGCAAGAATTACTATTACAATTTCTATTCTATTTGTATTCAGCAAAATTGCTAGCAAATAATTTCTACAATAGGAGGATGCAAAGCTGCATCTTTCACAGAAGAGGAACTCTACAGAGAAGGGCAGAGATGAAGCAAACATCCATGGTTGTGGGAGTTCCTAACTGTGATGCTCTGTCCTGAGGGTCTCTCTTCCTGAAGAGCTGGCTTTCTCTTCCATTAAGTCTTCTAGAGGAGACTTTCCAGCATGGCTGAGGGTGCTCTGTTCTCTGCCAAGTTTGATCTGGCCCTGGGACTTATTCACCTCCTTTTAGTGTCAGTCTGTGAGTCTCACAGATCCTACAGCTCATTTCCATAGGTGAGTGATTAGTGCGCATGTGGTCATATGCACACACAAACACACACATACTACAATGCACTTTCACACACATTGCTCACAATCACAGCACACACACTACATAGACGCATGCAAAAACACTTTGCACACACAAATTGCACATACACACACTGCACTGCTGTGGGATACTCTTTCTCTATAAGAATATGTATTGTTCTTATTGGTCGATAAATAAAGCTGTTTCAGTCAATAACCAGGCAGAATAAAGTTAGGTGGTACAATCAAACTAAAGAAAGGAAGAAGGGTGGAGTCAGGACAGATGCTGAGGGCCATCTAAAAAGCAAAATTTGAAAGAACTGGTAAGTCATGGTCATATGGTGATACATAGATCAATAAAAATGTGTTAATTTAAATGTAAGAGTAATAAGCCTGAGCAATTGTCCAAATATTTATAATTAATAAAAGCCTTTGAGTGATTATTTGGGAATAGATGGATGGGAGAGATTCATCTGATTACACTGCACACAAACTGCACACACACACATATACACTGCACACATGCACAAACTGCACACACATACATACATACTTCACACACACACATATATATATACACACATGCACATACACATTGTATACATACACATTACACAAATATGTATGATCAGAAAGTATACAGAATCATGTATGTATATCGATTAATGCCAAATATTCTTAGAGAAACAGTAGAGCCACTTCTAAGTAGTAAGGTGTTCTCTTAGATACTCATCAAATGCCAGCTCTTTTAGAAGAAGCCTTTAGAGCATCAGAAAGGGTGGTTCTGGCTTACCACTTCTCTTTGGCCACTTCTGACTGTTCTACTCAGGAAGTCATCCCAGTGCCCAGAGTTTCTTCCACTAGAGGCCCTGCCTGCCCTCTGACTTTTTCATGTGCATGGTTATAACCAAGTCATCACCATGTTTGCAGAAGAGCAAAGAGAGAAAGGGGTCACAGTAAGGGGTTGCCTTTGGAGTTGAGAAATGTGTTGCACACATCATTTTTAACAATACCTCCTCCATCAAAATGTGGTCACATGACAAGACTAGGTACAAAGGCGCCTGGGAAGTTTCGGCTCTATGGAAAAAAAGAGAATTTTCTCTTGGATGGACAACTAGCTGTCTATTCATGAGCTGCCTCATGTGGCATTGGTAATAGAGATTGTGTGCAAAGCCCAAGATCTGACACACAGCCAGAACTTGAGAAATGGGAACTATTATTTAACAATTTCAAAGGAATTCTTAGGGCGAATGTTATAATAATATGAATTATTATTATTATGCTTCTTTGGTGTGGGCAGGGATATGGGAAAAATAAAAGCTTCTAGTCACAAATTTTTGGACAAGATTTGGAAGACGTGTTTTTAAACTTGAAGGCAAAATTTGAATAAAGAATGTGTCATTTTCTTTGGTACATCTCAAGTTAGTGAGTGTCTTGGAGAAGGTGAGGCTTGCGTATAAGAACTTTGCAAAAGCAGGAGGCTATCATGATGGAGGTAACATCTCTGCTTAGTTTCTCATTCTGCCAACAGTGTGCTTGTCATATTCTGTGGAAGTGCTGAGGAGGAACAAGAAGACAGCAGGACATGAAGCTGTCATATGTTACCTGCATGGGTCCCACCACCTCCCCTTTCTGAGTTTTATCTTTTTCACATACATAATGGAGACAGAGACACTTACCTTGTGGGGTGGTTACAAGCTGAAGCAAGATAATGGGTGTGTTGCAAGTTCTGAACCTCTGCATGTGTGAGGAATTAGGGTAATTAACTAAAAGTGGGGGCATCCATCACTGGCAGGCAGGTGTGTCCCCCACCCCCGCAGGGGCTCATGTGGTGGGTGGGTGGGGCCCTCATACCTGTCCAAGAGAAATGCTTGTCTGTCCCCTCTCACAGGAGTGGCCGCAGAGCTGTCTGTCCTCATCAGCATGTCCTTTCTAGAAACTGCTTCCTCTATGTCACAAAACTGGCACCGTTTTAACCTCTGCTTCAGGAGTTGTTTTCTTTGAGTTTGCTAACTCCTCTTTCACGTAGAGAAGACAGAAAGCTCTGCATTTTCTCCTAGCTGGCTATCACTATGGCTTTCAGGCCATCCTTGTTTCCCTGTTAAAATCATGGTTATCCACACCCCTCAATGTAATTTTCAGGAAAGATAATTGGCTTAAGATTAAGGTAAGCATCACAACTAAGGAGCCAGCAGTGAACAGTCTAGCTGACTTGTTGGGGCAGTAATAGGCTTTATAAGGGCAACACTGAATTGAATCCCCCAACCTCTTGCATGTTTTGGTTATCCCTAAAGGTGTGCTGCAGAAGTTTGTTATAAAAAGTCTCAAGACCAGAATTTCTTTTTTTGAACAGTTCAGGTTCTTTTTATTTATTTATTGTCCATTAGGCCATAAATTCATACAGAATGAGCTTTCCCTCAGTCCTCACAAAGTGCTTCTCTGGGTGGGGCAGGCTGGTGCTTCAGCTGACCCCAGGTGTCCTTCTCTTTGGCTTCCTTTTCCTTCTGATTGTTTTCATTCACCTGCATCAGGAAGTTGTCTCAGCTCGTACAGTGCTTGCTGTGCTCAATCTGCACATTAATTCTCTTGGCAAGAGTCTTGCCTTTAACTTGCTTGTTTATAATGATGCCCATGTCATGCTGGGTGACACTGTAGACTCTCCCAGTTTTGAATAATACCTGTTCCCTTCATTCCTACAATAGACATTTTTGGTAGATTCACATGTAAGTGATCAAAGGAACAAGTCCATGTTTTCTAAAAGGCCTGGAGAACATATAACAAGTGCACTCCTCTTTCCCTTTGTGCGTGTTATTTTGGTGAGTTACTGAAAGATGGCTGCCACAGCCAAAAGGCTTAGCCTAGAATCTTATATTGGACATGAGGACACTTTCAGTGTACCTTAAGCTGTCTTGGATGGTGTTTTGGCTATTTTCTCTTTTTTCCTGGTAGCTGGAAAGAGTAATGCAAAGTGCATCTATGACATCTGATACTCATTGCCCGTCTCCTGCTCATTACCGGCCTGACCCTGCATTTAGACTTCACTGTGGCTCTAGGAATAGATGGACACATTTTACAGGTATGGAAGGTGAGGCTTTGGGAAGAATCTGGGTTTGTCTGAGACAGGGCAGTGGGAGCAGAACTCTTGGTTGAGTCCCATATCCACCGGGTTTCCCAGCTAAGAAACTAGACCCAAGAGGCTGAGGAGGAACACTTAGATAAATCTCAGGTGATGGCACATCCCTTGAGTGTCCCTATTTGGGGATATTCCTATTTTGGGATAGGCATCTCAAGATAGTTAAAAGTCTGGTTTAGACAGTTGCTGTTCAACCCTTCTATAGCCAGCATTAACATGATAGGCTGCTCAGAGAACAGAGTCCGTAGAGTTCACTGGCTCTTGTCCTTTTCTGCATGGGGACCCTGTAAACATTATGATACTCAGAATATGTGGGAGACTGAGTGGATGTCTCAGTGGACAGAGTATTTGCTGTGTAAGCATGAGGACTAACTTTTGGATCCAACATCCACATAAAGCTGGTAGCACATGTCTGTGATTCCAGCACTCCTGAGGTGAGTTGAGACATGGAGACAAGAGAATACTTACAAGCAGTGGAGAACAACTAGAGATGTAGAGGTAGAGGGTGAGGATTAACTTCTGAGATCATCCTCTGACCCGTACAGGTGAACCATGACATAAACACTTATACTCAGAAACACCACACACAGGAGCATGCACACACACACACACACACACACACACACACACACACACACACCCCACATAAATTAAAAAGAGGAAAAAAGTATTTTAAATATCTGTTGGACATCTTAATTGAAATAACAAATGGTTTCTAGGATATTGCCTGTTAATAATATATGAAAACAGCCTATATGTTATTCATCAAAACATTGCTATAAGTTGACAATAGCTGTACATATATAATAGGCCATTCACAGAGAAAATACAAAGAACCAATGAATGTACAGGGAGTTAATCACTTTCACTAGTAATCAGAAAAATGCAAATTAAAGCAACAATTCGACATTATTTACATTCATCAGATAGGCAGAAATTCCAAGTCTGATATTATCTAATGATGGCTAGGATAGGGAAAATGTATATCTTTGCCTCTTTTATGTTCATAAGTGCATAAATCCAGGCATCCAAGAGCAGGGGAGTGTGGGAGTTACTATTAAAACACAACAGGCACACATATCAGAACTTAGTCGCTTTCCTTGCTGATAAATCTTGTAGTATCCAAGATGAGAGACACACTGAATCTAAAACAACAAAAACATTGGACATAGATCAAACGTCTGAAAACATGGAGGGATGAACTTTTACAAATAATAAAATATTTACACAATGGGATAATGTATAGCCACTTAGATGAATTATCAGAAGGACATGTACTACAGGGGAGAAGCCCACTGGTGGACCATAAGGAAAATTCATGGTTTAACGAATATGAGTGAACTTCCAGCTGATGCCAATAGCAAAGCACTATAGCCTGAGAGGTCTCTATTAGTGTGAAACATGCATGCAATAGAAATTACACCTATTATCTGTGTGTTGGGGGAGTGCATGTGACATATCACTTGTGTGGAGGCCAAAGGACAGGTTGGAGGAACTGGTCCTCTCTTTACTATGTAGGTTCTAGGAACCGAACATGGATCCTTAGCCTTGTGAGCCCACCTTTTACCCATTGAGCTATCTTGATGGCCCAAAAAATGCAGTCTATGATGGTTAGTCTTGGTTGCTAACTTGACAACATGTGGAATCAACGAGAACTCAAATAGCTAGGTACACTGTGAGGGATTTTTTTTTTCCTAACTAAATCATTTGAAGTAGGAAGACCCATGTCTAATCCTTATCTTTGAGGTAGGAAAATCCACCTTTAATTTGGGCCACACATTCTACTAGCAGCCTATATAAAGGACACGGAAGAAGAAAACTTTCTCCCTCTGCCTGCCTTGCTCTCCTTAGCAAGCCCCTTCCTTCACTGGTATTAGAGCTTACTTCAGGATTCCAGTATATACTGAAGACCAGCTGCGACATCCAAATTCGTGGACTGAACAACTGTAAGTCACATGTGCATGCATGTGTGTGCGTGCATGTGTGTGTGAGTGTGTGTGTGTGTGTATTCATTCTATAAATTCTGTTCCTCTAGAGAACCCCAATGAATAGATAGGCCTTTAAATCTTCTTTACAGGGTTATCTATGCCTGTAAACATAAGAATACGTATCTAAAAGTTCCAGGTGGGAGGCAGTGGGCTCTTTCTTTGGGGAGGTCATAGAGCGGGAGCGGAACCAGTGCAGTAAAGGGCAAACAACAGGGGAGAACTCTGAAGTATGGATCAAAATTCATTTTTCATCTTGTTAGCAGTGGGACCGTATGCAAATTCTTTAATTCCTTGGCTTCAAGATTTTCTTCTGGAAAACACTGTCAGTAGTAGGGTTGTCTGGAAAGAATATAAATTAAGGCCCAGAAAAGACTTCAGACAGTGTCCCAAGAAAATAAGTGCAAATTCATTGGTCGTGTTTGTTTATTTTGTTTTTGTTAGTGAGAAAGTCTTACTTTTATCTAGAGCTTGTCAGTTTGATTAGGCAGCTCTCTATAAAATCCCAGAGATCTGCCTGTCTCCCCCTTCCTAGTGCTATGCTTGCAAGCTCAGGATCCCCCTCCTCCTTTTTAAAAAACATAGGTTCTAGAGTTATAAATTAGACTGAACTATCTATCCATCCTCAGCCATCTTTTTTTTCCATTTTACAATCAACTCTTTAAAATTAAAGTTTATAAAGTGGCATTTCATAGTATCACCATAACAGCAGTATTCATGGGGGGCTGTGCATTGCAGACACAGGGGCACACTCTGATGATACATGAGTTTTTGCATTTTATTGGCACATTTATAATGTAGCTATAAAGGATGCTAGCCCAGCCCTATATTTTTAATTAAAAATTAAAATTTTACATCTGTGTACTGCATTTACAGTTTCTTTCCTTTAATCATTTTGTATACCATTTCTTAAATTTATGACCTGTTTTTTAATTATTATTATTATTATTATTATTATTATTACTTCAACCATAGTTTTTAAAATGTTATTTCCTCTCCTTCACAATAGTTCTCAAAGCACAGTTGCTTTGGAGTTTTCTACCCCCAAATCTGCCTGAATGTCTCACCTAATAGCAAGGTCTTTCTTTTGTCTATACCCTCCCTCAAGTTCTTTGCTGTCTGTATTAATTTAACCTCTAATTTCCACTTGCCTGATTCTTTATTTTGTCATACAAACAAAAGCCCTGAGACAAGCCCCCAAAGAAATCCAGCTTTCCTTCCTCTACAACCATTTCTCAGCAACTTATTGGAGTACACCAGGGAGAGCCCAGCCCTGGGAGTGTGAGCATGTGGAAGGGGCAGGCTGCTGTCACACTGGATTCATCAAGAAAGCGGTTTAATTAAGCCTGAGTGTCAACAGGCCTGTTTTTAAAGCAAGTCACTGCCTCTATAAAAGGTTCCTTTTCCCCAGGCACACAATCCTATTTTTACATTGAGCAATTGGCCATGAAACCGTCTTGCGTTAAGCTGATATCAAGTATCTCATGTTCTACTTAGTAAGAAAAGGGTGATGGTGAGGGGCACTGAGAAGCCTCCTTTCCTGTTTTGTTTTCCAATTTTCTTCCTGTGTGTATTTGTTTCAAATTGATCTTTCTGGGTCCTGTACTAGACAACGTGTGTGTTATCTCAGTCGATCACTGACTCTGCTCATAAAGTAATGGTTTCCACCCTTTTTTTTCCTAGATGAATCAGCCAAGGCTTAGAGAAATCAAACGCAACATTGTGTAATCTCTCAGCTTGTGTGTACATGGGAGCTCCAGGGTTTTGGTTCTGTCACTCATGTAGCTGTTTTGTGGGGCCAGAAGATAACAAAACTGAGTTTCTTAAAATCTCAGCCTTAGTTTCTCACCTGCAGATATGGCTGTAAATATCTAGTTGAGGAGACTTTTTTGAGTAATTTTGTGGAAACCAAAGTCTTTGCCACGAGGTATTTAGGTGTATTGCAAGCTTATGACCAGGCCAGTTCATCTATATCTATGGCTGATTTATAGATTAGATCACTAACTTCCTAACCACTGCACACCTTTCTTATTTATCACTTTGTATTTTACATCATCTATTGATATAAGCACAACAAAGCTATATTTCTCAGATTCTCTTGTGTCTGGAAATCTGCATCTGACTCTACTGATAAACATCCTATGGAAAGTGGACAGAGAAAGAGACTTTGGTCACCAAAACAAGAAGATAAGATGTGTGACAGAACCAGTAGAGTGCTGATGTTTGTGGCTGAAGCTTCTTGCAGTGAATAGTCTATTATTCAGTAGCAGAGGTTCTGTCTGGTGAGTGGGCTGCAGAGACCTTGGGTTTGACGGTCTAGTGCATTTGTTTCTTCTTCTAGAAGAAGATCCTCTTGGCCATGCTAAATCCTTTAGTGTCCAAATTCAATTTCCCTTGATCTTCCTAGAAAGTCTATAAATTCTATACTCATTCTTAATAAATCCCTTTCTATTTAAACTGACTAGGTTCTGTTGTTTGAAAATAACATTCACTAGCCAACATAGCCTCACCCAGAAAAATGGAACTGGAAACACTCTACTTGAGTACTCTAAGCATCTCTTAGTGGGTGGCCAATGCTTTGAACCAATGGGTTTTATACCTAAGTGCATTTCAGGTTGTGCCTTCAAGACAAGGAACAGAGGCATGGCAGGAAACAGATGCTTTCTGAATTTTCATTTTATGAATTTTCTTAATTATCTGTAGTCACTTTAAGTAGACAGTGCCAATGTGCCCAAGGATTTTGCCTATAAAGTAATAGGGACATTTAAACTTCAAAACCAGATTATGATACTAAAAGCAGGGAAGTTCATGCTTCCCAACATTAGACTATGTCTATGACTAACATTTGATGTTGTTCTAAATAGTGGCTAATAGAAAACCAAAATATACTATTTGAACAGAATCAACAGGAGTTCTGCATGGCAAAGAGTTGTTGTGAGGAACCTTATACTCAGAGAGAAATTATGTAGCCTGATACTTCTAGGTCTCATGCCTGTCACATACTGAGTGAACCCAGACAAGTTAAAGGCAGTCTTCATGTGTTGGGTATTAGATTTTTTCTGTTGCTGTGACATAAACCCTGATTTTAAAAAAAATCTTTGGGGAGAAAGGGCTTGTTTCAGGTTATAATTCCAGAGGGAATAAGGTCTATTATGGTGGGAAGGGCACAGAAGCATTAGGCTGGCCTGGCAGTCAGAAGCAGCAAGCAAAAAGGAGTAAGGAATGGAACAGGTTATGAAACCTTAAGGCAATCCCAGGGCTATACTTCCTCCAGTTCCATCTCCTAAAATTTCCACACCCTTCTAAATAATACTATAATTTGGAGACCAATTGTTCAAAGATATGACATGAGTTGGGGGGATACTTCTTGTAAAAATCATAACAGTGGCCATCTGGCTCTGTGCTGAGAACCAAATGAGATCAGCCTATATTGACAGACCAGATTCCTTTGATTTTCTTCTTTACCTATTTTAATCCACAGCTGCTACAATTCTGAAATATTGTATGTGAATTGGATTGTTAGGATATCCAGCAGTATTTGACCTATGACAAGAAGATCCTCTAGGGCCACAATGGCACAGCATTTCAAAAAAATCAAGCTTTTTTGTAATGCAGGTAAATCTTTATGGAATTTTTTAGATATATAAGATGGAGGCACATGGCATAACCTCAGGCTGAGAAGGAAGCTCAATTATTAAGGTGCTTTCAGTACAAGAAAACTGGAGTTTAAACCCTCATCAGAACCCACTAAAATCCTAGATGGATATGGTAATCATGTTCCAAAGGCAAAGATAGGCATCCCAGAGTATGCTGGCTAGTAAGATGAGCCATATCAATGGGCTCTGGATTTGGTGGAAGAGCAATGTAGGAAGATTCTCAACATTAACCTCCAGCTACCATGGGTACGTGCACAAACATGCACCTACACACGTGAAGATGCCACACACACACTTGAACATCACACACAAACATATAAACAAAGATGAAAATGAAAAGTTAGTCTTTATACCTGCCAGCATAGTATGTGTATGCCTGGATGCATGTACTATATGTATATGTTCTAACTGTATGTGTATGCCTTTCCATTTATTTATGTGTACATAACATTTCTCTAGCTGCATGATATCCAAGATAGAAACTCAATCTGTATGATTAGCCTCAAGAAATTTTGTTGACCTTGTGATAAGCATGTGACCTTTATCATCCTGGAGTCTGGAGACAGAGTCCCCCTTTACCATGTCCACCTCAGTCCTTAAATCTTCAGGTCAGCTGCTAATTAGCTAAGTGAGAGGGCACAGAGCAAATGGATTACACATGCTGAGTGACCCCTAACATAAATCTACCACTTTGGGGAGTGGTTCCTGTAAGAGACAAGAAGCTTGGCAATGGTTACACTGTATTTCTTTTTTAGATAAAGGGGAACATTTCTACCATTGTCTCAGAAAAAAAAAAAATCTAATAGTGTAGGGTGGAGTTTATCCAGTGAATTCTGAAGGTGCATGGAGACAAGAAAGTGTAGGGTGACTTGCATGACATCATGGTCAGGTTTTGCAAACTCTTTTCCTTTCAGTTAGGATTTTTGATGCCCTTACACAGAGGCTCCTAACAGCTAAGTAAGAAGTTTGTCTGTATTCTCAGACTTGAGTTTCCTGAGAGTTAGTTTAGCTATAAATTAACTAGTCTCCAAAATACATAAATAAATGAGTTGCCTTGCTTGGAGACGTCTCCAGCAGGGCGCCGGCTGCTTGTCTGAAGCTGGTGGTTGTACCACTGCCCAGCACTTTTAGAAATACTTATCAGTGACATATTGAGAAAAATTGTACCTACAAAAGCAACATCTTCTTCCATGCAAATCAGGCCCCAATTCCCCATAGATAAGGATCTTTTTGATGGCACGCCTGCAGAATCCCCAGCTCTTAATTCTTTCATTAGTATTCCAGGCAGCTGGTAGCTGAGTAACAGAGAAAACGGTCTGAACCGCTGTGTCTGAGCCTAATATTGATTTGTTTAATAGTGTCAGGAAGTCAAAATTCACAAATCTCCTGTCGATTGTTTATGAGGCAGTTAGCAGAGAATTGGTTGCCCTTGCTTAATTAATAACTCATTACTGAAATTTGATTATATGCTTGAATGCTTTAAATGGGTTCTAACACAGTGGTAGCAGAGTGGGGCGGGGACGAGGTAAGGGACTGAGGACAGCTTCCCTCTGGAGGCTTCCGCCATGAGAATGTACCCACGCACACCAGCCAGACTTCTTCCAAAGTCCCTCTCCAGGTCAAGCCTCCTGCTATCAGTAACTGTGTTTTAAAGGTGGTCTAGAGTAACACAGACTAGAGACTCCTTCATTTGAAATCTGAGGTGACAAGCATAGTTGATTGGTTAGTGGATCAGGAGAGTCAGATAAGTCACAGGGTTGTGAATGTATCCAGTCTGGAGGCAGAGACTACAAGGGAGAGGAACAGCAGATGGGGGCCCAGGATATTGTCTGTGTCATAAGCACATTGATCTCAAAATAGAAAAAAAAAAAAAACCAGCATGGCCAGTTGTGACCCTGGACAGACAGAATGTAGGATCAGAGCTGAGGTCAGCCTAATGAGAACTTGAGGCTGGGACTCTGAAGAAAGCATTTCCCGCTGTGCCTAGTGCCAAGGACAGATAGAGAAACAAGCACCCATGTTAAGGCGATGCCTGCGGACGAGGGTGTCTGTGTTCTGTTCCCACATTAAGGCGGGAACCGAGAGCTAATTCCTGAAGGGTCATGCTCGGTAGGTACCCCCATAGGACTCCCAGGTCATCCTTCTCTCTCACATCCTTGTTCCCAGAGCTGGTGCCAGGCAAGCTTTGTGAGCATTTCTGTGCCCCTTGTTTATTCAATTATGTGCAACAAGGTGAGGAAGCTGGAGATAGGAGATATAAAGGGCTGGGTGATTGGGGTGTAAGACAGAGAGGGGAGACACCTGTCCTCCCACTGAAGCTTTACTTAGTTCAGATTTGAGGTAAGTTCCTAGTCTGATTGGAAGACATTCATTCCTTCATTTTTTAACCCCTCTGTGGGTTAAGTCTATTGGTTGGGCTGTCTGGGTTATGAGTAGCCATGAGCTGTGTGACAGGTACGTCTTATTGGTTTCTGTATCAGATACAGTATTGGCAAGGTTGGACCTGCTGGGCTGGCCAGCCACCTGACGCCTTCCTGGTGTTTGCCATGAGACAGAGGAGCTCACTATGTTATCTCAGATAATTTCTGTTCTGGAAGAATAGAAGGATTACATTCTAGATTCCAGACAGCTGACTCACAGGGAACTTTCTAGAGCAGCACAAAGTGAGAGATGCCTGGTTACCCTAATGTAAACAAAAGGCACTGCTGCCAGGCCAGTCTTTCCCGTGAAGGGGACACTGTGGTCAGGGTCCTCAGAAGCTGTCTTTTTGGGAGCTGAAGAGCAACTTGGGGCCTGCTTGGTAAACTTTATTAAGAGCCATAAGGTATGACTGAGGATTTCAGGGGCAGTGACCATCAGGGGCAGTGTGGTCACTGCCGACAAGGGCCAGGGAGCTTCTGAAAGGAGGTAGGACCAGCATGAGGCCTTGAAGGATGGGTTGAATTTCATTGGGTTGGGGCCCAGAGCATTCCAGGCTGGCCCAGGAACAGGCTGGTCAGAGGTAGGTTTCAGGACCAGCGACTGGCCAGGGTAATATGACCGGCCTGTCTCCTGCCCGTGGTCTTAATTGAACCAGTCAAGCTTTAAAAATGAACAGTTGATCATTTGATTAAGAAAGGCCTTTGACTCTTTCAAGACCCACAGAGACAGATTCTTATCAGTGTGGACTGGACTGTTTTGTATGGAGGAATGCTGGCTAGACTTGGGATGGACTATTTGTGCTGGCCCTGGGGACAGACTGACCTGTACTTTCTCATTGTTGGTTCTCTTGGTAGAGTGGGTGTTCAGGGCTTAAGCCAGGACCTGCTACCCTGTGAAGAGTGCCCAAGTCCCAAGCCTGTGCTTGCTCCTTCTGGTGAAGGAGCTACATCATGCTTGCTTAAAAAGTACCACCTGTGCTTTGCAGCAGGGGTGTCTTTATTGACTTTTCTGTGGCTCCCTGCTCCAACACCAAGAGAGCTTGCTGCTGTTGGTGATGAGGCCTATTTGTCAAATTGTTGTAAAGGACTTTTAGCTAAAGAGAGAGAAAAAATAAGTTAACTCTTAAAAAAAAAAAACACTCTAATTTATTCTGCTTGATTACGCAGCTGGAATGGGAAGGTAGCTGCTGTTTGTGGTTAAATAACTCCTGACAATTTCTTAAAGAAATGATCTTCAAAGCTTTAACGGGTCAGTGGCTCAAGTACAAAGGCAAGATTGATTTCCATCCTCCTCCTCTTTGTTCCCAGAGTTTAAAACAGACACGTTTGGGTAAATTAGTTTGTCTATGTTATTAATGGAAGAAGTTATTAAACTCCCATAAATATATGCTGGTATCTTGCTTAACATACCAAGTTTGTTTTAAGAAAAGGAAAGAAAAAAAGTCAGAATAAAAACATGGAAGAGGTCAGTGGGGTGGATTCATGTTTTCTGTTTTTCTTCTCTAGAGGTGAATTTGGATTGGTCAGCTGGGGAAAGGACAAGTCTAGGGACTCCCCAAGTGGTGGGGGTCATACCCTGGGCCATTAGACTAGTGTCATTGGGATGCAGGGGGTGGATGGGATACTGACCATATTGCTGCCTCCGTAGAGAAGATGACATAAGGCTGTGCAGATGGAATCCAAGGGATAGATACTACGTAATGTAGAATGAAGTTTTCTATGCTTTTCCAAGGCTGGGGAGATACTCAGGGAATAAAGCACTCCCTAAGAGCCACAACGAAGCAAAACAAAACAACCAGCAAAGCATTGTGGCATGCCCTTGTAATCCCGGCACTGGGGCAGAGATGGGGTCCTCGGCTCCCACTGGCCAGCCAGCCAAGTAGAATTGTTTAGTGCCAGGGCAGAATCTGCCACAAAAAAATCAAGTTAGATAACATTCTGGGGAATAATATCCAAGATTAGCTCTCATGTCAACTCTTATGTATAGAATAGATGTATACACACACACACACACACACACACACACACACACACACACACACACACGAGCCTTTTCAGTTTTCAAGATAAGGTGTAAGTATTCCATGTGGTTGAGCCAACATGGCTCCAGTAGAATGCACCTCGAACAGAGGCATGCTCCTAAACATGACTACATAAACCCATGCACACCCCTTCTCTTAAAAAGAGGTGCCATGGTGTGGTCGCTCTCTCCTCCTGTCTTGCTTCTCTGCTTCTGTACCCGCCTGAGAACACTCTTAAATAAACCCTCGTGTGGCCTTGGTAGCGTGAGTATGTGTGTGTGTCTCTTCTCACATGCAAAACCAACATAAGGAATCCTAAAAGCTGGCCCAGCTGGCAGAGGTAACTTCCCCAACTCACATTTCAAACTAGAACGCAAATGAGATTTGGTCACAGGCCCCACCATGGGGCACTGTCCAAGTATTGGGACTCAGAGCACCAGGGTGCTTATACAGGTATGTCTCCTGAGTGTGTGGGGTTCATGAGTTATAAACTATGAAGTTCAGCCTTTTTTTTATGAGCTCACAGTGTGACCCTTGGAAAAAACATTTAAAAATAAAGAAATAAATTTGGAAAGAAAAAGGGCCAAATTACAGTTCATTGTCAGTATTTTTCCTATTTTGACTTTTCTTATAGCCCAGGACCCTTGCTCATGTGACTGTGTGCACATGTGGACACACAGACACAGAGAGACACAGACAGATAGACAGACAGATACACATACACATACATAGAGACAGAGAGACAGAAACACAATGACACACAGTTACCAAGTGGTCAGTATACCTGTCTATCACACACTGATTCATTCCCCCCAAATATCTTCATCAAGCACATCCATTCACATGAAACAGAGGCACAGAGACAATGACAATGCTATGTCTGTGTTCTTATGTATTTCTGCATTTTCCCTCTTCATATATATATATATATATATATAATAGTTAGTATGGGCATAGCTATAACATGTATCACTATAATATTGTGGGTCACAGATGTAGCTCAGTGATAGACATCATGTTTAACTTAAAAAAGACCAAGTTTCTCTACTTTTTAAAGATTCACAATTTTCTAAAATGATACTGCCAACTAGGGACAAAATGTTAGCACATTGCAGGAACAAATATATTTCATATTTATACACTAACTCTCTTCCAGGGATTGCCTGAAATGCCCATGCAGCCTCAGTAGATGTTGGTAACCAAACTCTGGGCCTCTGCAAGAGCAGTATGTACTCTTAACCAGTGAGCAGCCTCCCCAACCCTGGAGTGTCCTTTGAAAATCCTGAGCACAAGTCTATAGCATTTCAATTTCTGCTTACAAAGCCCTATAACCTCCTATTCTTTCCTGTCACTTTGTCCCCAAATAGTTTCATGCTAAGTGGAGAGCTAACTTACTTAAGTACATTCAGTTCCTGGGTTCAAATTCAGGTTCATAACCCCCGAGTTCTGCCTGGCTCATCATCCCTGAAGACTCTAGGCTGTTGGCTGTATTGAGAACTGAGCTATCCCTGACCCCTTCAGCATTCATTTTATGAAGCTGCTTCTGGTTGAAAACTGCATTCCAATGAAAATGGGCTCCTTTTGTTGGATAGAAGCCACTTCAAGGCAGTTAGGAGGATTGAAATTTGGTATAAGGAATTATTTTAGCAATGTTTTTGTTGATCTCTATATTTATTTAATCTTTTAATGTTTGGATCATTTTGATGCATTAAAAATTTTAGTGCATAAAACACCAGCTATGTCTCACAGAATGTTGACATTCAATAACAGTGTCACAGAAATGAACTTTGTTATCAGCCTACCACTCAGCTTTCATGTACTTAGTGTTTTCAAGAATACCTATGTGTCATCAAATGTCACCATGCCTCATCTCTCCAGTGGGGAAGGAAACAAAGTCTTCATAGTAGATGTGTGAAGACTAAATTAATGAATGAATGCCTGAGGAACTGGAAGGGCCAAGTGCCTGTGAAGCTCAGTTGTTCTCTTTGAAATTCTCTAGTGGGCATCACTCGCTCCTTCACTACGCCTCCAGTTTTTCCTTCCTTCTCTTTTTCTCTTCCTTCCCCTCCTCCTCTTCTTCATTCATTTCCTGAGACAGGGCTTCTCCTTGTAGTCCTAGCTTTCTCAGAACTTGATTTGTAGAACAGGCTAGCCTTAAACTCAGATATCTGCTCGTCACTGCCTTCCAAGTGCTGAGATTAAAGGCAGGTGTCACTACCCCTGGCTTTGTTCCTTCAATTCTTTATACCTTCTCATCAGCAAGATCTGTGTAAGCCCAGACTCTTTACTGCTCACTGGTGTCCATTTGAGCCCTGTTACATCAGAAGGGAAATGAACCTATACATTGAGTGAATGCAGAGTGTAAGATGCTTGGCAATCTCGATTTTGGGGACTTATTTGTATACTGGCAAGACTAAGTGATCATGATGGGCCATCTTAAATATTCCCTTGGGAAGTTCTTGGCCCTGTACAGCCTAGTCACAATCCTACTTCATATATGTCCATCTTCATACAATGCATGCAAGGTCTGCCTCACTCACAGATGCTGATACCAAGGTCTCAGACCTCTTACCGCAAGGGTCATTGTGCACCTGGGCATCCCTGGGTCAATGGATCAATTGGGAACACTGAAGACAAGTATGGCGAACCTCCTTCAGACCTGGTGGCTGCTGACAGGTAGAGAAGAAATTGACACTTTCTTCTGAGCACCTGACCTTGTGGGCTGACGAAGTGAATGGGCTCACACAGGCCACTGTTTTTTCTGAGTAAGCAATTTCTTCTACCTGTAGTGAGCTAAAGAGGCAGGAGGCTTGCTCTTGTCATCTAGGCAAGGGATAATGGACCACTGAGCATCATCTTCCAGACTAGCTGTACCAGATTTGGTAATGTTATTGGGAGGTGGGAGGCAAGAGACAGAGAAGCACATGCTTAGAGCTGGTGCTAGGTTGCTTCTGCCTTATTTTACTGGCTGTATTAGCTACTTTCATTATATCTCTGACCATATGTCTGATAGAAGCAAGTTAAGGGAGGAAAGATTTATTTGAGTTCATAGTTCAGAGGACATAAGTCTGTCATGGCAGGGAAGACATGTCACTGCAGAGGGTTGTTCTGTAGCAGTGGAAATTTTCATCATGGCCTTCTTTCATGGAAGTGGCAGACCAGAAGCAGAATGTTGAAGCTGAAAGTGGGGCTGGGCTACAATCCTCAAAGGCCTGACCTAGTGACCCAGTGACCCATTTCTGCCAGCCAGACCTCCAGTTCCAGAGATTCTTCACCCTCCCCATGTAGTTTCACCAGCTGGAAACCAGGTGTTCAAAATATGAGCCCTTGAGGGACATTTTAGGCCCTGATCATAACACTACCTGAAGTCACAAGGCCAGCCTAGGCTCAAAAACATATTCTATAAGAAGCCACACTCTGCCTTTTGAGGGGAGGAGCCACAGAGTCCCACTGTGAAGGACCATGGCTGTGGGAAGAGATGATAAATTAGAAGCCAATGGAGAGAGGTAAGGCTAAGAAATCAACAGCTTTTAGAAGAGAGAAGTAGATGAGGAAACTGTAGCCAGGAATGAGCTATGCCGAAGGTATTGAAAATCTTCTTAGCTTTCTGGCTGCCTTTTGGGAGCAGAATTTTGTCTGGTTATTGGAATGATCTACCACTGATCAGCTATGTTGTTTGGGAGAATCAGTGAATATACATGAGCCTTTATTTTCCCATCTGTAGCATGAAATTGCAGTTCATATCTGCTATGGCTTAGATATAAAGTGTCTGCCCGCAAGGCCCATATTTAAAGGTTAGTTATTGGATCATGAGGAACCTAATATATTTAATGGAGTTATCTGCCAGCATATTCATTATTGGGAAGTAATGGAAATATATGGTGGGGGCCTACTAGAAGTAGGTCATGCCCTTGGGGGTTTTGCCACCTTTTCTTTTTCTGTGTAGTGTATGCATGTGTACACATGTGTGTGCAGGAGTGTTGACTTGTTAAGACATGTGTAGAGGGCAGAAGTCAACTCTGGTGTACTCTAGATCACTTTTTTCATCATCTTTTTGAGGCAGAATCTCTCACTGAACTTGGAGCTGGTCGGTTCAGCCACTGAGTCCTTGGGATCTGCCCAACTGACTGGTGGTGCTGGAGTTACAGGCATGTACTGCCATGCTGAGCTTTTAATGTGGGGATTGAACTCAGGTTCTCATGCTAGTCCAGCAAGAACTGAGCCATCTTCCGAGCTCCAGAGGTAGTTATTTCTTATGTGGAGTCTTTCTCTGTCTCTTTCTCCTTCCAGATTATGATTAATTGAGCAACTTTGCAACATGGTGCTGACACCGTGATGCTCTGTTTCACCACATGTTCAGCAGTGGGCTGAATCTACTGATGAGCCGAACTTTATCTTTTCTCCTTGTTTACCTCAGCTGTTTGCCACAATGATGGGACTAATGCATTGTTTAAGAGAACCATTTTGAGACCTTATAGCGTGTCTCTGATATAATGATAAACTATATCTACTATTAATCAAGTAGCCTTTGTAGCAAATAACAGTATACATAACAGAAACAATAAATAATAACAAGCAATTAGAATTTCCCACTTGCAAATGGGCCTGGAGTTTTCTCTCCTGGAAGGAAAATGGTAGCTCTGAATTATTCTGGCAAAGTAAATTCAACATTAGAATTGGCCACTGGTCACTTGAGCACCGCCCCCCCCCCCCATGTTTCACAGAACTCTGTTAGGGTGTGGGTAACACTCATCTCTGCTTCTAGCCCTGGCTCTCAATGCAGTGTCAGGGAGACAAGGTCTTCTCTAGGAAGCAAGGAGGCCCTTCTCCAGGTTCAGAAGAACCACTCTCGTTTTGATCCCCACAGTCTAGTGTCCCTGGGTGAGAACAATCAGGAGGGTGACCAGAAAATACATTTGACTTCTTGTCCAGAAGTCTTGGAAATAGTCTACATATAAGTATTATAATATGGTAGCCATCAGCCACATATGGCTCCTGAGCTTGTGGGATGTGATTAGTACAAAAAGGGCTTTCTATTTAGAAATAAATAACTTGCGTAGCTTCATATGGCCAGTGGATCTTATATGGGAAAGAGAAGCTCCAGATAGACAGACCTCTACTACTAGCCATCAGGTGAAAACGTTTGAGAACCTTGTCTTTGGCAATGTGGGAGCCAGGTGCAGGACTGTAGGGACTCAGCTGACTCCCAAACCCAGGCAAGCTCAGCTTCTCTGTCTCTTTACCTGTTTCAAGTCACTTGTAGCTTCCAGAAAGACTTGTTCTCTCATTTTGCCAGGTGCTGAAGAGAAACAGCCTTAGTGGTCTCCCTGAGGACAAAGGCAAGAACCTCCCTGTGTGGATAATGGCTTCACAAGTAAATGATCCAATGTGAGCTTGGACATTATGACAGCTTAAACATCTTAGTGTATATATACACATGTTTACACAGACATGTGAACGCACACACACACACACACACACCAGCTCACATAGACTCATACTGTCTTTGGGAAAAAAATAGTTTGTGGAAAGTTGAGACACTGAGACATAATACCTTGGTATGGAAAATTGAATGCATTTGCTTTGGCTTTAGTTGCGTTCTAAAAGATGACAAAGCAAAACTGCCTTGGGGTCTGCTTTTGAAGTGCAAGAAGAATTTATTTCAGGACCTTCCCTAAGTATCCACAGAATGCTGAGCAAGGACTGAATGGTAGCTTTTGCTTAGACACCTCCCATACCCACCCCAACCCTGCCATTGCCTTTTCAACTCCAGCAGTACTAAACACTGCAAGCCAATTCCAGTCTTCAGTGCATGTCATGTGAAAAGTGCCACCCTGGTCCTCTCTATCCAATCTTTCTATTCTTCAAGATTCTTAAAGTTGGGTGATATTGCAGGCTCCCCATGTCCTTTAAAACACAGATTCTTTCTGGAGCCTTCCATGAGCTGACTATAGCCAAACGGTGGTTCTTTCATGGGTTGGCTGCAGTGGCATGGGTGAGATTAGCTTTCCGCTATCACTGTAATTTACAAGGCTCACATCACCATGTAACAACTTGGTGATTACATGGAAAATATCGTATAAATACACAGTAATTACAAGTTCATGCAGATTACTTGGGATATACATTTGAAGTTACCGAGTAGTTCAAAGATTAATTATCCTGTAACTGGCAGTATTTAAATCATTTTCCCCCCTCATATACGGATACATCGAGGTCGACTTCAAGGCAGCCTAGGACAGGAATGCCATGAGTATGATCTGAAAAGAAAAAATGAAATTTGACAGGCATGGATTATTTAAAGCTTGCATATGGGAGCCGAACAGCCACTACACTTTGATGCAAATCGTAGGGGAAAGAGCAGGGGGATGGCGTGGAGGAAAAGGTGCTGACCAAAGTGAGGGCTTCCTGCCGGGGACTTGAAATTTAAACAAATAATCATTTAAATGGCAGCTCAGCATTACGTTCCGAGCTGCGTGCATTAATGTCAACATCTGGTACCAACATTTTGACAATTCTATTAAAATGCCCCAGCATTCCCTATCTAACACCTGTTAGCTCTAATTTTCTTTCCTGAGGAGCACACCAGTAGACAGGGTAGATTCCAAACCATTTATCACTTTTAAAATGCTTCCATATGCGTGTTGGACCCAGGCTGGCCCTAGGCAAACGTTTTCTGAATGCATTAAAATTCAGGACTATTTTTTTTTTTTAAGTGTAGACACCAATGTTTCATTGAATTCATGTCTGGTAATTATTAGCTTAAATTATGGCTCACACATGACAAAGTGGACCATGAATTAAAAGGCGCGCACACATACCCGTGCGCGCATACATGCACACACTTTTCAATAGATGCACTGGAGCTGTACATTGCACGTTATTGAGATGTCAGTCAGTAACCATTACACAAACATGCTTCATGGAGGGCCCTGGTAAGAGGCCCAGGGTTCCCAAGAGACCATCTAAAAATGTCAAAAATGTTACAGTATAAATGAATGACATCAACAAGACTGCATGTGTTTGAGATGCAAAGCTATTAGTTAATATATTACAAGTTTCAAACCTCTAAGCAAAACAGGCAATATAATTTTCTTTTAACAAAGGGCTGCAGATAAGATCTAACTGATTGCCAGACAATAGAATCTCTCTGATTTGGAAAGGGCCTTCAGCACCCTGGGAGGGCAGGATGATCCAGGGAGATTTGGGGGTTTTCAGAGCATGATCCTGGAGCCTGGCTCTGCCTTGCCTAGAAATGATGGGTGGAAAGTGAAGTTTAGATATGCCAGAGGTCCTTTTCATAATGATGGCTGACTGCTCTGTGCTGTGGCTTCTTTATAAATAGAGGAGGTGCAATGGAATCTTAGGCAGTTTTTAAAGGAAAGTGGGTGATGGCAATAAAGAGGTGTGGGGCGGGGAGCAGGGTTAGTGCACAGGCAAAAGCTCACTTAAGCTTTTCTGAGGAGTTTTAAAAAATTAGTTATTGCATTTTGTACAGTTCATTTTAGATTCTCATCCCCTGACCCTAGCAAACCCAAATGAAAAAATGTTTTAAGTAACTACCAAACACACATAGAAAAAGAAAAGATTTTAAGCAAACAAACATGCCCATGTATTAGGGCTGAGGGTATGAATAGTTCCCTTGGAAATACAAGAAAATGCTGAGACGACACAGGAAGAAAGTACAGAAACCCAGGCCACCAAACTCTGAATGTAAAAGACTCAGTAGACAGTTAAAATATCTACCCCTGTACACACGCACACCTACACGTTCACACTTCCTCTGTTTACTAAATAACATTTCAGCACAGTTTTCATCTTATAAGGAAAGTGTTTGAAACTTGGGATAAGTGCACTTAATTAAAGGAGGGCTGTGAAAATGTGCACTAATCTGATATGACTAATAGCAAGTGCATGAAATTGCTAATTAGAATTTCATTAAAGGTGCTGCTTTATCAGACTGTGAAAATCACAACCTTTAAAATTCTTTCAGGAGAGCTTAATTCTTTTTCAAACAGAAATATTCTTTAAAGACATTTGATTTGTTCCGAAGGAATATGTGGTTTCGGCTGGAACTAAAAATGTCTCCGATATTCCAGGAGGCGACATCAGAGAAGGAATCTAGATCCGAGATTTGTTGTCGCCTGACGAGGAGGCTGCTCGTCCCACCTCCACAGACAATTGTTCAAAAACCCAAGCATAAAAAACCCACGTAGGGTCAGTTTGTTCCACACGGAATGTCCATTCTGCTGGAACCAACATTTAGTTTCTTTCGAGAGAGCAAATGATAAGTCACTTAAAATAATTTAAAGTCACTAAAAGAAATAAAATTTAAAAAAATTCACATGCATTTTTTAGGGGATTAGAATTCATACTTTATCTCTCTGCTTTTAAAAATATTTATTTTTTGAGATTAATATAATCACATGTTTTTTTTAAAGTAAAGAACATATACAAAGTAGTTTTTCTTTTTTAAAAAAGGTAACTCTGTTTCTTTTCTTATCAGCCTGTAGACTTTATTCTTTCCTTTTTTTTTGAAAAACAAAACAAAACAAAACAAAACCATCTCTTAAACCATAACAACACTTCAATAATAAAACTGCACTTTATAAGTTGGGAGATTTCAATATCAGTACACATGCATTGCTTTGCTCTTTTCCTGACTTGCTATTCTTGTTGTAAGGTATTGTATTTTCCATTTTAATTACTCACTGTACTGGATCCAAACTTCAGGCCAGTTCTTAACAGATTTGTAAGAGTTTCTCTTTTTTAATTTTCCTGTTCTTATTTTCAGCCATTTATCTACATTTTTTAAATATAAAAATTTGTCTTTGCTGCATCTTCCTGTGTAACCAGTGATATGTTTCCTGTTCTCTGTGTATCCCCTCTTGACCCCACAGATAGTAGCAAGGTTCTTTTGAATACTCACATTTGATTGAACAGTGACATTTTTGTTACAAAAACAAAACAAAGAAACCACATCAGTAATCTGTAAACAGGGGTCCCTTAGAACATCATTTACTAACATGGTATTAAAATCTCAGCCTTATTGACTGCTATGAACACCCCATATAACAGTGATGGTGCTGTTATGATTGTTTCAGAATCAAATCTTGATTTAGAAGCTCATCTGTCATGTTCAGATGACTATCATCTCTGAAAGGGGAGAAAATGAAATTAGAAATAGCTTTGAGAAACTGATTTCCTGTGACACCTGAACAATTCTCAGGTAGGTTAATGACAGTTTGGTTTGATTTTGAATTCAGCTAAAGGAATTTTCATGGCATTTAGATAATTTATCACCAATGCAAGGCAGCAGGTGAAAGACTACATTTTTCCTTTCCAACATTTGGGAGGTACATTTGTACAATAAGAATAATGATTTGAAAAAAATGGGTCTAGACTGAAATGAGAGAAAATTATGTTCCTTAGCTGTCGTCTGGAGTCCAGGGTGGGTGTCAGTCTTGTTCTCCATGACCACTACACTCAAACAAAGCTGCTAATTCAAATGTTTTAAGTTTCAAACTGGAAAATATTGTTCTAATGTGGAAACAATGGGATCATTGTCCTTCTGGGTGCTCTGCCATTTCAGATGCTTTACTGCTTGGTTTTATGCAAAACAAATGACAAGTAATGACACTTTCATTTTCATCAAGTCAGTCACAGAAAGAACATGACACAAAACACTGCAGACTGGGACCCCACTTTCTCTGTCAATAGTTGAATTAATAGTGGCAGGAATAAAAACAGCCAAGTATTCAATAGCCTTCCTTAGATCCTGTACTCCTCATAGTTCATCCACCACCAGGCAGAGAACTCTCCAGATGCCTGTGCCGGACTTTGGGATGGAAAATTCCAGAGTCACAGATCTAGGGCCCTGAGCCCAGGATTTTCTTATCTCTGGGGTCCTTGAAGTGGTTAGCATGGTATACTCTGGTGGCCCCAGGAGACAGATCTAAGGATGGTAGGTCCCATGCTGGCTCAGAGGCATGGTCACTGAGCTTTGGGTTCCTCAGTGGGTAGCCTTCAATATTTTACTTGTCCTCTCTGGCTTCAGTTTGTCTAACCACAGTGTGCTTTGTACTCGAAGGCCCAAAGAGCTACCACAGAGAGATTCAAATGGTTCTTGGTGGAAATAAAACAGTTAGTACACAGAGGAAAACTCATTTCCCACTGTTTCTTACTTCACAAACATGCCCTTGACTCTGAACCTTAACTTCTAGGCATAGTTAGTCCCTTGAGTCTGTCTTGTTTCTATTCAGCTGTCACTTCCAAGAAATCCTTCATGATCACCTCACCATGGTGAGGCTCATGCCTTCTTAACACATGCTCTAACATAAATGGTCTTGTCTTTTTATTTACCATTATTGTCTGTCTTCTCTCCAGAAGGTATATTCCGAGGGACAGGTTTACCAAAGGCTGTCAGCCCTTTGGTCAATGCTGAGTATGTGGGAGGTGGTCAGTAAATCATGGACTGTAGATGGATAGAGTCACTTTCTCTGCAACATGCACAGCAGACTAGGTGAAGACCATTGACTATGCACCAAGGCCGGTCACTCAAGGTTGCACATGAAGTCATCAACTTGGAGATTATGCATTTTAGAATAATAACAATTACAATTTTCTAGCAGATGCAGGCTCCTCAGAATGATGCCAGACAGTGGAGACTTTTCTTTTTGAAATAAGGTTTATTCCATCTTGTCTGATGGGATGAGGGTAAGCTTTGTGAAGGGTCCTTTGGCTTAATGAGCCTGAAGATGGTCCTGACAACTGACCAAGGGAATTCCTAGACTTCCTCCTGCCTTCCTCCACGTTTGAGAACTGTACTGGTTACAGGTCAGTGCAGTCCTCATCCTGCAGAGCCCTACTGTAGGGCCTAGGAACTTCATCTGCACTGTCAGAGCAGCAAACCTCACTTTTCTACAGTGTACCTTGCACCCTGAGGCTTTAGTCCTTAACCTCTGTGGCAAAGCTTCTTTTGATCCTAGATTGGTTTTGCTTGATTTGACCTTGGTCACAGACTCATGCCCTTTTTTTTTTCCTCCAGTCTGAAGCCAGCTGCCTAGACTAGCTCCTGATAGGCTAGCCAGGCCAACCTGAGGACGAGCATGTACCAGCTGCCAGCTTATGGAACCAGAACACAATGGGGCCATAGTAGCCGAGGGTCCAGTAGGTAGCTTGATGCACAAACTGGCCAGAGCCTCTGGGTCTCAATGTCATAGCCAGAACTAAGGCCTGAGTATTTCTGGAAGGCCTGGCCTGGCTCCACATGCCATGCTATTTATTTACTCTGTGGGATTACTGTGGACAATGACTATCCTTGGTGGCGCCTCCTATCCTGAGGTGCTATTTTGAGAAGGAATTTGTGAAAGATCTCTGGCTATCTACCCAGAGACTCAGAAGTCCAAATATGAGAGTCATTTATGTATTCCATACCAGTTGCTTAGCAGCACCCAGCTCAGTGGAGGGAGCTGGAACATAAATATATCATAGCTGACCCAGGCTTCCATTTTCCCTGTGCCAGGAACAACTATCAAGGTGAGCCTTTTCTTGTCACATTATGTAGGAGGAAACTGAGGCACAGAATATACTCGGAGCTTTTTAAAGATGCTTAAGGAGGATGTGGTGTGGTCTGACCTTGGAAATAAAGCCTGAGATCTGTTCACCCCTACTCTTTGATTCAACAAGCAGTGATGCTCAGTCTCTGTGAGTCTCTAGAAGATGAGACACAACTATTGTTCTTTGGCAGCTTACACAGTAAGGATAGATGTGGGTGGGGACTTCATACATAGTGTCACCCAAAACTGCTCACTGAATTTCAAGCCCTGCCCCACCTACTTTGTTCTCCTCTGCTTCTGGGAGCTTAGCCCTGGTGGTGGGAAGAAGCATCACTCCTAGTATGGATATGATGGGCTAGCCACTTATCTCCGATCTCAGGGCCTCTGAATGTCAGAGCTAAGCTAGAAGGCAAAGACCTCACTGCAGGTCTACATGCTGCCTTACCATCACTCAGTGAAAGGGCCTCACTTGTGCTGTCCCATGACCAGCGGATTGCCCAGGTATTGCTTTGCTGCCCACACTTGCAAGATCAAATAATGGTAACTGAACTCCTTTGAGGTTGCTATGTTTGAAAGGACAACATGGAAGACAAGGTCAGTAGCACTCACTTTTCAGGGCTATTTCCACTGTGTGTGTGTGTGTGTCTGTGTGTCTGTGTGTGTCTGTGTGTCTGTGTAAGCTAGAGATTCACATTAGCTGTCTTCCTCTGTCACTATTCACTTTAGCGTTTGAGACAAACTCTCTTACTTATTGATCTTAGAGTTCCCTAACTGGATAGCCTGGCTTCTAGCTGTCTTCAGGGATCTTGTTGTTGCATTAGTACTGGACTATAAGCATGTATCTATGTTCTTGACATTTACATGGGGTCTAGGGACCAAACCCAGGTCTTCATGCTTATGTGGAAAGCACTTTAGTGATTGAATCATCACCTCATATCCAAAATTTTTTAATTTTTTTAGTATGTGGTTTTGAGGATCAAACTGAGGGCTCCACTGAAGCTTGGTGAGGACTGTACCCCTGGGTGCCATAAGCATTTTCTTCTTGTTCTTGTTCTTCTTCTTCTTCTTGTTCTTCTTCTTCTTGTTCTTGTTCCTCTTCTTCTTCCCTTCTCCTCCTCTTCCTTCTCCTCCTCTTCCTCCTCCTCCTCCTTCTTCTTCTTCTTCTTCTTCGAGACAGGGTCTCATTAGGTTTCCCAAGACAGATTTTAACTTTCCTAAAGTCTTTTCAAATTTGCAATCTTCCTGCATCAGTCTCCCTAAATGATAAGGATTAGAAGCCTGTGTGCCCAGGTCTGGCTTGATCTGAAAGATTAGATATAGGGAGAACCAGACATGTGTTTGTGGTCCCAGGTGCTTTGCTGTGTGGTTTTGGTCTCCGATGAGCATCATAGAGTGTGGCCAAGTGACCTACCTTCAAAATTATTCCCCTAGTCTAGGGCACATGGTCATGGTAAATTAAGAGGAGATTGAGTTATGTGTGAGATGGCTATAAGTGATGAATCTCATTGGATGACAAAGATGGTTAGCAAATTAAGCCTATTATCACTGTCATTATCATCATTAGTTTGCTTGTTAAGAAAGTTGTACTCCAAGGCTGCCGGGCCAATTCTCAGATGACTTCATGGCAGAGCTTGACTGAGTCCTCATGTAGTTACCTTGACCTTCTACCCATTTTACAGGTCAAGAAACTGTGAGGAGAAGCAACCCAGGGTAGTGAACAAAATGTGCCAAGTCTGTCTGGCTCCAGCTGAGTGTCCCTGCTTCAGTTTCACAGAATTCATGAGGAGACCTGTGTACATGGCTGCTCTGTCCTCCTGGGTCAGAATCTTGGGCTTTAGCTGTATTGTGGTCCAGAGTAAGGGGTACCTACTACACTTTGCCATATATCACTCTTCTTGATCTTGGAGGTCCCCTCTTCAAATTTCCTATTAAACATCTGAGTATTATCCCATATCCTGTCTACTCACCCTCCAGCTTACTGTTCTTGTGATTAGAACCATTCAACCTCTGTGGCCCTGGTACCATGTGAGCAATGCTTTGGAGGGCCAGAGTGACATGTATGACAGGCCATGTGGCCTTAGTTCATTCTACTTTCTCAATATGCTGCTGGCACCAACATCTAAGTAGATCTTAGCTTACATATCAGAGTGGCAAGCAAGTGACATTGAGGCATCACCATCATGGCACCATCAGATGCACTGAACATGATGGGAAGGCTGTCTGTTGGCTTCAAGCTTATAGTGCCACCCTACTAAATGGGTTGACAGGCTCTTCGTGGTGATCCCAGGTTATAAGGGACTGGTGACTTTACTGAAGACCAGCATACTCTTAGAGGTACTTGACCTTAAATCTCAGAGTGCAGGTGACAGTCATACACTCTACTGGCCTCAAACTCACCAGGTGAGCATGAGAGACACCACGCTAAATACTCAAGGTCTTAAATGAAAATGAGTGAGCATCATATGAATGGTGTAGTCACTGAGGAGAGAGTTCTATTCCTGTGGGGCCTGGGGCATATTACATGCCTTCTCTGTGCCCAGTTTCCTCATGAATAAAGGTGATGTAGTAGCTGAATATATCTTCCAGGGCTTTGAAGAATGATTTTGTGTGTGTGTGTGTGATATGTGGGAAGTGTTTAAATTGTGTCTGCTACAGAAGGAAATATCAGTGTTAGTTGACCCCAAAACATCTGCTGAACATCTCCCTCTACCTACCTACTTTGCTTTCCCGTTAGAGAAGTGTGGTGTATGAGTCCAGAAGAACATACTCTTAAGACTGTATGCTTCTAGGAGACAGGGTGGAGAGTGTTCTTGGGTTCCCCACTCACTAGGTGACCTAGGATGGGTCTTGTAGTCTGTGTAGTCTGGCCTTTCCTTATCAGTAAGATGAGAATGAAATGAAAATCTATACCAGACTAAGAGGACTAAGTGAATGTTGTGCATTAAGCAAATGGGATGAGTATTTGCCACACTTTACAGTTTAAATTTCCTCTGCTATATTCCTTATGAAAAACTATATACCCCAGACTAGCCTGCTTCCCTCTTGAGTGTATTAAAAAACCTACATTTCCCAGTCTTCTTTGGGTCAGAGCCCATGGGAATGCATTTTGCTAATGGAATAAAGGTAGGGATAATATGGAAACCTATCCTTGAGAAATTTTTGGATTTTCTTCCACCCCCCGTGTTAAGGACTGATGAAATGGCTCAGGGCACGAGCATGCTTACTGTTAAGCTTGATAGAATGAGTTTGGTCCCCGAATCCAAATGATGTAAGAAAAACATTGATTCCCACAAGTGGTTGTCTGACTGCCACATGCATGCACCAGTCTTGTACCATGGTCAATTTTAAAATAATTCAAAATACAAAGCAATGAACTTCATTATGACATATAGATTCATATATAAAAGGAATGTGTGTGTGACTGTACTTTGCTTTGTCTATTTTGTCCCCGACTGCTCTCCTGTTTCCCCTGACCTGGCTCTTCCTCCCTCAATGGCTCCCCTTTCTGCTGTCATGTCACTGGTATAGTTTCTTCTGTGGTGTCATAGTGAACACTTAGAATCCCAACATGGAAGCTGAAGCAGGAAGGTTAAGTGTTTGAGGCCAGCACAAATTAAATAGAGGGACTACGTCTCAAATACACTTTCCACCCAAAACAAAAGCAAACAAACAAACAAAAACGAAACCCAAAACCAAGTATTGGGATGTAGATCAATCAGTGATGCACCTGTCTAGTATGCATGAGGCTCTGGTTTAATTCCTATCACTGCCAAAACAAAGACTAAATAATACTCCAAGTCACATAAACCATACTTAGAAACCACATATATACCCACATATATGTATACATGGGTGTATATGTAAGCATGTGGCACCCAAGAAGTGAAGTCATAAAGGCCTTGGCTATTCCCATTTGCATACCAACTTTGCTCCTTCTAGCTGAGTGACTTCAAGCAACTTAACTCCACCTCTCTAAGTCTTATAAGATGGAGATAATAAAGGTACCAAGCGGATAAGATTGCTATGTTGAAATAAGCTAACAGTGCATAAAATATACTGCTCTACATGGCACTTGTCTTTTATTATCTATAACCAGCAGGGTTTTAGCATGTGATGAGAGGTCCAATGCACAAAAGGTATGCAGACATAAAGCTTCGGGGCTGTAAATGCTGTCTAGGTGGTTCATATGGGGCCCACAGAAAATGAGGCTATAAGGAGAGGCAAGGCTGGCCGCAGCAGTTTGTTCTGACACACTCAGT
The DNA here is from genome assembly GCA_004025045.1 of Sigmodon hispidus. NCBI lineage: Eukaryota > Metazoa > Chordata > Mammalia > Rodentia > Cricetidae > Sigmodon > Sigmodon hispidus. The sequence continues at coordinate 90,161 of PVIH01005740.1, read as the reverse complement.
GATGGATAGTGTCTATGCTGGTGGTCTCAGAATATTATATCACCTTCTGATGTCATGACCATCTCATTTTCAAAAGTATATCCACAGCTACAAAATCTCTAGTGACACACTTCCCAGACTATCCCCGCCATTAAGTGACACATGATAATTTAATAGACAATGGGAAGCCACTGAAGGTTTTTGAGCAGGGGAATGTCATGGTCTGAATTATTCTAGAAAGAACCCTCTAGCTGCAGAGGATAGCATAGAGAATAGCAAGCAGTAGACTGGCAGGTTGGATGAGGAGAACATGTAGGGTGCTTGTGAAGAGGAGCTCCTGTGGGCTTGACAGTTTGTGAAGTTAATGATGCACAGAGTGTGCTGCATAGAGCCTTGGAGAAAGTCAGTACGATGGGAACATCCATCTCATGTCCAGTTGTGCAGCTGGCCTCCATAGCCAGCCTTTATCTTTGCAAGTCTAGCCTGGGCTTCAGTTTTTCATGCACTATGTGATATCAGCAGTGATCACTGTAGTGAGATGGAGTCATAGGGATCAGGTTCCTTTGCATCCTGAGACACAGGGAACCTGCTGTCCTCCAGGTGGCAGAGCCCTTTGACCTTCAGAAACCACTTCCATAAGGTATGCTCAGGGGGCCAATGAAGGCAGGCTCCTTTTGGAGTTACATGCAGGTTTCTGAAATGCAAGCCACACTGGCGAGAGCTGTCTGTCTCAAGCGAGCTTTCCCTTAACCTTTGCTTGTAATCCTGCAAGCCTACCTAATCAATTGAAGATCATAAAATATTAGACTTAATGCTGCAAAGTGCTGCTTTTTAATTCACATAACAAGCTCCTAAATAATTCAAACAGCAAACAGACCCTGTGAGTCAATGGTGGGAGGCGGCTTGGATCAGCAGGAGAGTGTCAACACATGCCACATTTCCCGGATCGACTCCATTTCAAGAACCCTATTAAGTTAATTGCTGGTTTCTGACAGCACAGAGCATGCTGGGAGAAAGCAAGCTTTATTAGCCTCATGGCATCTGGAGGCCTCCACCACTTTGCCCCTTACTTGCAGACATTGGGAGTGGCATGAAGAAAAGCAAATCAAATTGGGAGACCAGAAATGCTTTGGATGACTGGTGCCATCAGGCTCATGGTCAAAGCCAGAAACTTCCAAGAGTCAATTTGCTTTGTGATTACTCTCTAACGTACCCCCACTTCTACCATAAGCCAGACTGTTTATGTGCCACAAAAAGTTTAAATAGGAAGTCATGAGGAGTAATACTGCTTGGTGTGGCATAAGGTATATCAGTAAGTATTCTTCATGGAAAAGAGGCACCCTCTCAGTTCTTCCTGTTTGGGGGAGTCTCTGAGTTGAAAGAGAGTAAGGTAGACTCTTGAAGGGACCTTGGTAGACACTGAAGTCAGTGAAACTAATTCAGGGCTAGAAACAAGTCCTCAGAGTTGAAAAACTAGATAGAACCTGTGGATGGGCAAAAAGAACCAGGAAAGGACAGAAGGACCCTTAGCCTCTGTGATACAGAAGAGGCTTCCATAAGAAAGTTTACATGTAAACCAGCTGACCTTTGTGGTCCTGGCACATGATAAGTCCCTGTGGACTGAGGCATCTTATGTCACTATGGTGCTGTGTTTTTATTTCAGACTTGGGATGATGCCATAGTGGATACAAATAAGATTCTATGTATATTATAATTTTAGCGCACCATTTGTTGTGACCCTTCAGTGTATAGTGTGTGTGTGTGTGTGTTTGTGTGTGCGTGTGTGTACATATGGAGGCCACAGTCAATGTCAGATACCTTCCTTGACTGCTGTCCACTCTATTCTTTGAGACAAGGGCTCTCATTGAATCCGGAGGTCCCTAATGGGGGTCAGTAAGCTCCAGACATCAGCCTGTCTTTGCCTCCCCAGCCCTGGTATTACAGATGCATGCTACCCTGCCCAGCTTTTTATCATTGTGCTAAGAATCCATACTCAGGTTCTCATGTTGTACAACCATGCTTTAACTACAACCATCTTCCCATTCACTAGATGAACTTAAGCAAAAGGTCTAATTATCCTGCTTCTCTCCAGTCCAGGTAAGATGAAACTCTGACTGAAGGATTGAAATAAATATACACTAAACATCTGATGCAGAGATTGGAGCATGATAACCAAGGTCCCTTGCTGTGTCTTGCCACTCTGTGTGGGGGCTCTCTGATGAGCAGCCTGTAATATAAAGGTGTTACACAGCGCATTACCAAGCACCTTCCAATGCATCTTGCTTGCACATCTGATTAATTACAAGCACTTCATGTATAGTTGGAAAACAACTCTTTTATCGTCCTTTTTTTCCACAGCCGTTGAGTTCAGTCTCTGTCTACAGAGAGTATGCTTCTTGGTGAACCAAGATCCTCCCATGGGAGGTCCACAGCAGAGACTACGGTGTGAGAATGACTGTAGGAGTGAGGAGCTGGGCTGAGATGCACTGCAGTGGGAAGTGGGAGTGGGTGGCCAGGAAACCAGGGAGGGTGGGATTGAAGTGCCTTGCTGCTTTGCTGATGCCTGGGCCAAAGAAATGGACTTGGAAATGTGATACAGGATCTCCTCACATACACAAAATACCCAGCCAGCCGGGACCCTTACAACTATCTTATAGACAAGGGAATTATCCTATTTTACATATAAAGAGCAGAGGTCTCCTGTAAATCATAGCCTTCATTACACACATCCTCTGACTCCTCTTGTGACCTGAGCCAGAGACACTTCTTGTGTGTCCTCACAGTGGTACCAGTATCCACCTCCCCAGCCATCTCTTCACACATCCTTCAGGGGACATCTATGCAAGTGTTGGACTCAAATTAAGAACCATTTGGCCAGCTGATACCTATAACAGTATCTCTAAAAAGGATCCCAGCATGGTAGCCCTTGCATCCTATCCCTGTCTCCATCTCAGGGAATGAAGCCCAGCAGTTAAGGAAATATGGGCATGCTCAATTCCCACAGGGCCATTAAGCAGGAAGAGATGAGAATAACTAAGGCCCTGATGCTTGCTACTTGTCTCAGGCTTCATAAACACTCTAAATATATACTTTGAAAATTGAAAATAAAAAAGGTCACATATAGAATGTATCTGGTGGAAGCATGACTCTCTTGGAACTTATCTCTTTAAAGACAAAATTGGCAATGTATTTTCCTACCCTTAAGGAGATACTTGAACATCGCAGCAGATGGGGATGGAAATTGAAGTGTCTCTCCCAGGCCACCGTACATGAATAAAACAGGTACCATCTATTACAAGCACTCATTAATAGCTGATCTCTGAGGCCCCAGCAGCATCTAGAGGATTTCACTCATTTAAAAGATGTGGAGGTGGAGTTGATGATTCCTTGGGCCTATTGCTGCTACTGGGGCCTGGTGCTACACGTTGCCCAGAGGCCTTAAAGGAGCACTCTGATTGCCAGTTGGGGGCATTCTGGGAGGGTCTACAAAGTCTCCTGGCCACGGTGGGGTGAGAAACTTCCCACTTATCACTTATTGATTTCTCCTCCTCCTTGGTACCTGGCCTGGTGCTGTCTCAGGATACAATCAGAGAAGTGAGTTCTCTTGTCAGCCCACGAAAGGTCTTTCTGCTTCTCAACAGGGCTGGGATTCTTTGGATGAGCCATAAGGTACTGCCAGGCCTGGTCCCTGTGGGAGGCCTGAGCCTCAAAAAGGTCTAGAAGGTTCTAGAGCATGGAAAGGGCTATCTCACAGAGCCCACTTGCAGGTATTCCAAAGGTCTCTGTTAGAAGGAGGACATTTCTCTTTCCATAGTTTTTATTGTTGTGGAACAAGATTAGTGTGGGTAGACATAGTATATTGTTCCTATTCTCACCGTGGGGGGGGGCTCTGTGCTATTTCCCCAGGCTGCTCCAGGATGATCTCTTCACTTTGTACACCTTGGTGGCCCTCGGCCCTTTCAGAACCTCAGCATCCCTTGTACAGCAGATCCTTTCTCATAGCCCTTGCTCTTTACTTTGCCAGGTCTTTTGAGAATCCTCATGCCTGAGAGGACTTTCCACATGGAATTTTTATTTTGTGGTGTGGCAGCAACAATAGGTCCAGGAGTTCTGACCCCCCCACCCCCAACCTATTAGCCCATGTGCATATATTCTTTAAGAATGCTAATAGTTGGATTGTTCAAGCTGATCTCAAATGATTCAACATTAACATACTCTGATCAGGACTGGAAGAGTTAGAAAACAAGAAAACACATGACTTCTGTCCTTCCCTGACTCTTTGTTTCCCCCTCCCCTCTCTCTCTCCTTTCCTTCCATCTTTCTTTTTTCTTCCATCCCTCCCTCCTCTAAGGATACCTGTGATATTCCAGAAAGGCTCAGAGTTGACTACACACACTAATGTGATAAAAAAATAAATAATAATAACCATTCCTGAAAGGGCATGGAGAGAGAAGAATGGCCATGGAGGTCAAGACAGTGTCTGAGAGGTAGCAGGTGCTAGCCCTTAATTCCCAAGGAGAGTAATACAGACATTTGAACTTCACTCGGGGACTGAAGGCAGGAGGAATACATGGCTTCATACAGTGGGTGCCACCATGTTGGATTTACATGGGTCTTCATGGAAGTAGAAGAATACTTTGTCAGGATAGGAGTCTGAACTTTACTATCTCAAACAGGGAAAGAAAGTAATTCTAGCTCCGTTTCAGGGATTCAGGGCAGGTCTCTGGGTACAACATTAGTAATCTGTGGAAGAGAGGAGAGCCACTCCATTTGAGCTATGCCAAACTGCCGGCACTGAGTTGGGAATGCCAGGTCACCTGTTCTCTCTCTCTCTCTCTCTCTCTCTCTCTCTCTCTCTCTCTCTCTCTCTCTCCCTGACAGAGAGTGAGGGGCATGCTATGGCACACATGTGGAAGAAAGAGGAAAACTTGTAACATTAAGTTTTCTCTTCTACCACGTGGTTCTTGGGGATCAAACTCAGGTTGTCAGTCTTGCTAGCAAGTGCTTTAAACAACAGAGCCAGAGTATTTGAGTCTCTAAAGCAATGCACTTATCATTCTGTATTGCAGCACTTGGATTCTCTTCCCAGATATGCATACCTGAATAATATCTGGGGTGCAATAGGATATCATGTCAGAACATGTCTCTATGGAAACACACCATGTGTCATTTTTCCTGGTCCTAAGTTATAGTTAAGGTGCTATACCAACCAAACTATTCTAAATACAGATAAACCATGCTATTCATCTCTGAACTTTATTTTAGGATAAGAAATGGATACAATAAGGTGCTGTCTGATTGAACTCAAACTTGGGTCCCAAAACTATATGTAGTTTCAAGAAAGGCTGCGTGTTATCCCAGACAAACAGAGGAGCTAAGGTTAGATCTGAAGAGTGAGGGATTCTTTCAGGCAGGCTTGGTGACTAGATTTCTCTTGCATCCCTCTTTTTGGCAGCTGCAGTAAGCCACCTATCCAACCACCACTCTGTCAGTTAAGGTGCTACCAGAAGAGCACCCCCACCCCTTGTGTGTGGGTGGAGCAATGCGCTCTGTTTCTTTATATGACTATGGGTTACCTCTTTGCAATAGCTGTCGAGCATCCTTCTTCTGGTTTGCTGACTCACTCAGGCTACTTTCCCATGTCTTATATTTTCTGATTGGTCTTGCAACCTGACTGCTGCCTCAGGCATCATTGTATCTCAGAATCCAGCCTTTCAACCTTTAGACCCCAGGCTAGGAGCTAAGAATATCTCCCAGAGTATTCCCCAACACCTAGAGCAGATGTGCCCACAAATTAGCTGGTCCCTGTGGTGGGGTATACAGGAGGAAAGGCCACAATGTTGCTAAAAGCATTACATACTTAATTTGCAAATTACATCATACACTCAGGCACAGGTCAACGTTCTGGGAGCATTTTTCAAAAACAGAGACAAATCAAGCTCTTGACTTTGTCTTTTGCAGAGAAGGCGGGGGAGACAGGAGGGAACCACAGAGATTCTGCCAGGTAGATGCATTCACAGGTGGCATCAATGTGCTGCTGCTTGAGAAAGATGGATGTGTAGGCAGAGTTCCTGCTCCATACCTGCTGCTTCCTCCACAGACCTTATTGATTGTACAACCATTTGATATGAGGATTGTCATCCTCACCTTCATCTCAGTGGCAGGAACTGGGGTCTCATGAGGTCTCTGTATCCCTTTCCCTACCATATCATGTGACACAGCAGGGCCTAATCTCTAGTGCAGGTCCCCATGCCTTTTGCATCAAGCAGTGTTTGCAGAGGTGTAGATGGTGATGACATGTGTATTTATCTGGTCGTATTTACAGGAAATCATTAGTCCACAGTCCAATGACTTTATTTTGTAAGGGAAAGCTGCTGAAGACATGAGGTTAGAGCCAGATTGCATAAATAAGAGCTTTCGGTACCAGGCACAGGGATAGGCACACCTATCATGCCAGCACTCAAGAGGTTGGGGGAGAAAGAAAGGGAATTTAAAGCTACCCTTCATTACATAGCAAGTTCAAAAACAGCCCAGACTACACGAGCCTCCATTTGCCAACAAGACAAGACAAGGCCAAGGAGGCAGCTCAGTGAGAAAGGTGCTTGCCCTACCAATACGAGGGCTGGAACTTGATCTCCAGAACTTAAGTTAAAAGTGAAGTTGGGTTCTCTTGCTTTACATTTGTTGAGAAGTAGAAATAGGGGCTCACTGTCCAGACAGCCTATCCAACTGGTGAGCAGTGAGGAACTCTGCCTCAAATATATACATACAAACATGGGAAAAAGTGGTTGGCAGGCATGAAATGACATCAGAAACTACTCTCTGGCCTGCACAAATGAACATGCACTCCCTTCCCCTCCTACACACACACACAAAGCCGAAGTTGGAGAGATGACTCTGTGGGTAAAATGCTGGATGTGCAAGTTTGAAGTCCTGAACTTGGGTTCTTGGCTCCCATAAAAAAGCTCGGAATAGTGGTGTTTGTCTGTAACCCCAATGTTGGAGAGACAGAAACAGGTGGATGCCAGTGGTTTGCCCATCAGCCTGCCTAGCAGAAAGGTTGAGTTTCAGATTGAGTGGGAGAGCCTGTCACAAAAGATAAGGTGGAGAGAAATAGAGGAAGATACCCAATGTTGACCTGTGTGTGTGTGTGTGTGTGTGTGTGTGTGTGTGTGTGTGTGTGTGTGTCTACCCACGGGATCATCTTGCTCCTGTCCTTCACTGCTACAGACCACTGAAAGACCAAATCCAAGACCAAATCTCAAATCCAAGTTGCATCCTCCTCCTCCTGTTTTACAAAGCAAGGAGTTTTACATTTTCAAAAGGCCTTTAGATAATCACAAAGCCCAGAAAGTTCCACTCCTCTGAGGTTTAATTAGAAGAAACTGTCCTTCTGGTACTTCAAGATTTTCGTTCCAAATTTCTCAGAGGAAAGGAAAGGTTCACCGGAAGGAATGAGAACTATGGGGTCCGTGTGCCAGCCTTCTGTCCCTCTCTGTGCCCTGCTGTGGGAGAAGAGAGACAAAGGCGACTTGTAGGTCATAGAAGTCACACTGTGAGTGTGCTCAGTATCATTAGAGCCCAAGGAACGGTGACGATCGACACACAGATAACACATTAGCGATAGATAATAGTGTCTAAATAAACACAGGCAGCTTTCCTCTCCGTCTCTAGATCCAAGCTTATCTATAAATACTCTAATGACGCCTAGCCAGCCAATTACCCGCTTCTTGGAAGAGCCCCTTATTAATGGCGCTGCAGAGAGGGGAAAAAAACATTAATTATTGGACACAGTGGGATCTTTTACGTTCTGTCTGGTCTGGACAGCACCAATTAATGCAACAATTATTATCAACGACCAAGGCAGTGTACTGAGAGCAGCCACCCCGGGCTGGCTTGATGGAGTGGGAAGAACACACTCACCCAGGGAACATCACCCACATTCTTTTTTTGTGAAGCCTGTGTCTTCATCATTGTGGAGGCTGCTGGAACAAAGCAAAGGGTAGTCAGAGCAACTTATTTTTCTTTGAAGTTTCAGAACAGTGCCCCTGAGGAATGAAGCTGAGGGGAGGTCTGTCATAGTGCATTGTTTTGTGAACAGGACTATGGAGGAACCACCTCCAGAGCTCATCACCCTCCAGCCCCATTGCTTCGAGAGGTCTCAATTCAGCTGTATTCAGTCCTGCCTCAGGACATTTGCACAAACTAAGCTCCATGGCTCCAAAATCTTCCCCTGTAAGATTAGTTTAGTCTTTTTCTGTTTTTGGTACAACATATATTATAAATTACATTTAACACCTGTATTTTATCATTTTATCAATGTTCCTTTTTTTCCACAAATAGGCATGAAGGCAAGGATTTTTTTTTTCCCAACATCTATCCAACTGTCTGTGGGTGTCAGGGCTTACTAAATAGTGGATCAGTGAAGAAATCCTCATGTAGAAACATATCCAGACTGCCATCTTATGAACTCAATCAGTTGCTCTCTCACAGAATTGCACAGAAAAACAAACCAGATAAAGCAAAACAAAACCCCAACCCCACCCAGCAATTTCTATTTATAGCAGCACTCATTCTGGCTGTATATCCACTCTACTGCCATACTGAGAAAGCCATGATTTGCCTTAAGGGCGCTTGACACACCACACTGGAAAACAGTAGCCTCTGGGAGAAGCACAGCATTTTGTGTTGACTCCAAAATGAACCTGCCCCACACAAGGTAAGAAGTGGTTACAGGAATGCTGCTGTTTTTCCTTCCTGGTGACAAGGGGAGATTTGCTTCTGGGAGGCATTAATTATATAGCACTTCGGAAAATTGGCTCCACTGAGGCTTATTCCCCAGAGTTCAGACCATGGCTAGGAGTGGGCTGAGGGGCCCTTCTAGAGGGAGAGTCCAGTAAGATCCACTAGAAGGCTCCCTTTGGGGTGTGAGCTGTTCACACAGGTTGGACAGAGTCACAGCCAAGCACCAAGAGTTTGTCTAACCCTTTGAACCACAATAGTCCTACCAACACTGGGGTCTGGCCCATCTCTGCCCTTGCCTGAAATAAGCATCTCTTGGGATTTTATTTTATTAAAGAATATTTGTGTGTGCATGTTCATGCATGTGTTTGTGTGTACAGGTGTATATGTGTGTGTGTGTGTGTGTGTGTGTGTGTGTGTGTGTGTGTGTGTGTGTGTAGTCAGAGATCGATCTAGAGTGCTGTTTCTCAAGAGTTGTCTATCTTACCTAGACAGGCTCTCTCGCTATATCTGGGGTTTATACTCTGATTAATCTGGCTGGCCTAGGGATCGATACATCAGTCTCCACCTCCCTGAAATTGGGGTTTGAGATGTGTGAAACCAAGCCCAGGTATTCAACATAGGTGCTGGGTTTTCACTTAGCATACTTGCCCAACAAGTGCTTTACCCAGTTCCTCTCCTAAATCCCAGAACAAAATAGAAGCTTAGAGGCAGTTGGGGGGTCCCTCAGCCCAGGGCTGCTGTACAGATGTGGCTATGTCAACTATTCCCATCTCAGGCCTCCTAAAAACCCATCATCTGGGAGCGAGCCCCCACAGAATGCTCAGACATGACAAAGACACTCAGGGTGTCCTGGAGGGGGTTGACTTGCCTTCATCTTCTGAAGTGACAATGACCTCACCTCATAGTGATCTCACAGTCTTTGCACGTCTTCAACACATTTGATCTCCATGATGTACTGGGGCTCAGCATGGACTATCCAGCTTCCAAGCTGCTAGGGACAGACAGGGTCTGTGATGTCCCCACACCCTTTTAGTGCTGAGATCAGCCATGCCAGCAGGGCAGAACTCAGCAGTAGTCAGTTTCTTCAATGCCATGTTTGATTGAGCTTGTGACCCTGTTGCTTGGTTCTTAGTGCACAGGACTCATGACAAAGGGCTTTACAGATTCGGAGTTAGTCCATAGGAGTAACTTTAGGGGCCTGTGGCCAATGGCCTTTCCTTTCTCATAGGAGGCACACTTTGGATTTCTCTTGGCACCTGGGATCACAGAATTAAAATATGAATGTCATCTCACACAGTTGATTGGAAAGGAGCAGGCTGGCAGGTCTGGCCTTGAGCCCTGACTCTCCACCTCCCGTTGGGTGATGCGGAAGAGGGGGGTCACAGGGCATGATACTGAGTCCTTTAGTGCCATAATCCCGTGTGTTAAGATAGGGGTGACAATCACACTTCTGGTCTTCTTAAGGTACAGGGTGTGCTAGCCTGTGTCTGGGAAAAAGTTCACTCCAATGAATATGACAGTGACTGGTAACAAGTGGGGTTGTTGTATTATGCCTTCAGTCATTTGGCAAGTTTACCTCAGTGTCCATGTAAGTTGTTCAAAGACTCAGGCCTTGAGGACATGGTGACTGAACTCTCATTCTTGAGGTTCTGTTCCTGTCCTCAACTCCACATGGACAGAGCATTTGATAAATGGAGGGAGCTAGGGTAGACAGTGGTATGGGATGTTCAAGAAGGAACTAGGGCTGTGGTGCTGATATTGTAGTACCTAGAACAGGCCTGGAGAGACACTAACCGTCTTTAAATCCCCAAGTGTCTATAGTCATAGAAATGCTCACATCAGGACAATTGAAAACCTCAAATTACAGACAGTATAACAGGTTGGTTATTCACAAGACTTTGTATTTGCTTGCAGGAGGTTGGTTATTCACAAGACTTTGTATTTGCTTGCAGGTGTGCACAGGTAGTGTGTGGTGGTGATATGTACAGGTGTCTGCAGGTATGTACAGATGTTGTGTCTAGGTAATGTGTGCAGATTGTGTGTGCAATTGTGTGTGTGCAGATTGTGTGTGCAATTGTGTGTGCAATTGTGTGTGTGTGTGTTTGTGAAGGCCAGAGATCACTATGGAATATTCTTTCTCAGGTGTCTACCTTTCTGTTTGAGACAGTCTCTCACTGGTCTGAAGCATGCTGAGTAGGCTAGTCTGGCTGGGCAATTTGCTCCAAAGATCTCCTTGTCTCCATCTTCTCAACATTTAGATTACAAATGCACACTAACATGCATGGCATTTTTACATGAATTCCAGGTCTTTGTGCTGGCAAGACAAGTGCTTTATTATCTGAACTGTTCTCCCAGCTCATGCTGTCAAGACTTTACAGCCAGTCCCTTTGAAAACTGCTGATTGCTGTCTTTGTTCCTGGCATCTTCTTGTGTTTACTTTTATCAGCTGATGCAGAGGAGGCTGTCCTTAAGAGCAGTTGTTCAAGTGTGTGTGTCTGATCCATTGAGATTCCCTGTAGCTCCTCAAGTGAGAATTACAAATGCCAAATAGTCTTTCTCTTAAGTCTGGATATCCTGAATATAATTTTGAAATTTGAAGATCAGTCTAGGCATTTTACATATATGGAGGCAGCTTAGCAGGAGGGTATCAGTTAACACTTCATGGGTATGACTCTGAGATGGGGCCATGAGTTCCACACAGAATGCCATGGTACTGAAGACTGTCTTTGTCCAGAGGAGACAATGCTGGCCTATGGGCTCTGGATGGCCTTGGAACAGCAGCAGGCAGGTAGTCTCAGGGCTCTAGCCTCTGTAGTAGTTAAGGATATAGGCTGAAAATAGGTAATTGGCTGGTCAGCCTTATGTTCTTGAGCAAGTCTGTTGTGTTCACAGGTCATTGGTTTTACATCTTTAAAAAGGAAACTCAGATGAGCTGCTGTGACCTGAGATTATGCAGGGTCTGGAGCATTGACTTCTGGGTCATGCTTAGCTTAGCTCTTGATTTGTAGCCCATTAAGGAAGGAGAAATGTTTTTCTTTCTAAAAGTGACATCATTTGAAGATGTAGACCTTGAAGTTTTGTGTAAGTACAAATCACTAGGATGGGGTTGGTGCTGAGTTTTTGATTGAAATAAGTCTCCAAAAGGGTCTAGAGTCAGTGTTGGGGAATTATTGAGTGGGTAAAGTCTGTGTGGCATATGTAAGAGGACTTGAGTTTCGATTCCCCAGCACCCACTTTAAAAATTGGGTATGGCAATGCACCTATAACTCCACTGGTCCACAATGACAGCTGGAGAGATAGTATTGACTTTTGCATGAATGGAAGGACTTTTGCACCTTACTGGAACATAGTTTTTTTCTTCTTCTTTATCCAGACTATCTAGGTTTAGTGGTAACAACAATTTGTGCCTTCATTTTTCTGGGCTATAAAATGTTGGTGATGGTGACACTCACCTCGCAGAGATCCTGGAAGAATAAGGTTAATGTAGGAAAGGGTTGGGAAGAGATCCTGGTCTTTGGTAAGGCTAAGCAGCTATACTGTGCTCATACGAGCTACAGAACAACAGCCTCTTCTTATCACCCAACAAATGACTCAGGAAAGGTCGGTTCCTAGTTTCACATCTGGCTGGGAAAAGGGCAGGTCTTGGGTGGCCCTGATGTAACATACCTGTTTTTGGCAAGTTAAAGCCGTTTGGGAAGTGGTCCATTTACTTGCATTTCATTAGGTTGTTGCAATGGGTTTCATCAACCCACAACCTTGGCCCACAGCCAGAAGAAACATTCACAGCTACTCTGAACTACCATCTCCAAGGTGCTGTGGTGTCTGGGAAAAAATGCATACTGCTTGGTGATGCCATCCTGCTTACATGGAGATAAAGGCAGCACAGAGCACATGTTCTTCATTTGGTTCCTTGGAGGACATTGGATGCATCACCAAGGAGGAGGTAGGTGGTTTTGTGTGTGTGTGTGTATGTGTGTGTATGTGTGTGTGTATGTGTGTGTGTATGTGTGTGTGTGTGTGTGTGTGTGAGAGAGAGAGAGAGAGAGAGAGAGAGAGAGAGAGAGATTTCTGAGCATGCAAGACTGCTAGAAAATTGGTAACAATCATATGATGTGGTAAAGCTTTTGCTCCATTGAAACCCCTAGCTCCCAGCAGAAGAACAGATTATTCTAATATTCTAAGCACCCGGAGGGTCAGAAGAAGCAGGGCCAGGCACCTATGTATGTGATAACTTGTACTCTGGATAGACATCTTCCTTGAATTTCTGCACCACTAGCCCTGTTGGAGGGGTGGGGTCTGTAGGAAGCCTGGGGTTTGAAATCCTTTTAGACTGAGGCCGAGCATAAAGAAAAAATGTATAGATAGAGGCTAAAATGGCACAGTCAGTAAGTTTGATCTGTAGTACCACATGAAAAGCTGGGCATAGTTGTCCTCACTTGTAATTCTAACACTGGGGAGGTGGAGGCAGATGGATCCCTGGCCTGTAGGCTTGCTAGTCTAGACTGCTTAATGAGCCTCGAGTTGGTAGGAGACCCTGTACAACTTGGATGGTACATGAGAAATGGCATTTGATGTTACTTTCGAACTCCTTACACACACAGACACACACAGACACACAGAGCAGAGAGGGAAAGAGAGATTATTATTTTTATTTTTGTAACTACTGGGTATAGATAATGATTTTTTTTTTTTTTTTTTTTTTTTACTGCTATGGGAGCAGCCCTGAAAACCGAGGAAAGAAAAGCATTGCAGGGTTTTCAGACTCTCATTTTACAAAACCGATGGTTTCATGTTTAATACCAGTTGTAGCAGCCATGGGGTGAGTTCATATGTTAACGTGCAAACTGACCAAATGAGTCAGTTTAGACGGGAAAGCTCATGCTTTTGGACTTGGCATCTTTCTTTCAAAATGAGATTCTGTGTTGTTTTTCCCTATGAGGTTACATTAGGACATTTCTTTTTGAAACAATCTTACTTAAAAACATTGATATTTCTTCCCAGATGGATAAGAACTCTGGGGGGCATAGTGAGTTTGCTTTTTACCTGGATGGTAGGAAGCTCAAAATGAACTTCAATGTTTAATGATAATTTCAGCGTTGGAGGTGTGGTAGTTCTATTTGATATGCTTTAAAATGAAGCAGAAGTGAGTGAAAAAATGCATTTTGGTTGTGAGCCTAGCTTTTAACAGCTGAACCATCTCTCCAGCCCAGAAGTGAGTTTTGGGAGTGTAGTTTTCTTACAAAAGTCCTATTGCTGAGTTTTCTTGCTAGGAAGCACCAGAAACTAATACTTGCCCACTCGTGATCCTGTGCATGGTTGCCCATGGCTCTGCTATTAATTTCCTCCATTATTCTATGAGCTTGGACCAAGGAGGGTCCATATGGGTGCTGCAGGTTGAAAACATGCCTGCTGTTATAATCTACAAACATAAAGCCTTTTCAAATTTCTGTCTCAAAGTTTCCAATGCAGATGCCTTTGACGCCAAACATTTTGCCTTAGGCTCTATTGTCTTTTCTTTAGAATAAAATTGGTATGTGTGGGAGATCCAAATGCATGGAAGAGACTATGGCAGAGATATTCTGGTTAAAGACTGAGTGTGAGCAAACCTTTCTTATCCTACTAGGGCAAGGGCACCTCTGGATATTCCTATAGTTTTGCCTGCAGCTACAGGACAGATGGACAATGGCAAAATTCAATCACTGTTTAAAATATTGCTGCACTGAACCTCGCTTAGATCATCAACTTCTCAAGGATATGTTAGACTTGAAGCCATGGGCAACGGAGAGAGTCTGCTCAGTGGATAGATGTAGTCAAAAGTTAGTTCTGATTTCAGGAGTTTTGGAATACCTTTCATTGTCACTGGTCATCATCTTTTGGGGAACAGAGATGTGCCTGGGACTTCGAAGCTGAGTTTTTCCTCCTGAGTAATCTATGATTTGTCAGGCAGGGTTGTTGGGCTTATAATCATCATTTCCAAACCTTGCAATGACAAATTGAATTTGTTTTAAACACTAGGGGACATTTAAACAGTGGTTTGAGGATTCAATTTGCACTTAAAGGGCATTAGGAATGAAGGGGTTTGCAGTAGGGAGGACGTCCCAAAACCTGTGAAAGAAGGATGGAAACCATTGTGGAGTTCTTGCTGGGAAGACTTTTTCCCAACCCTGATTGAAATACTGTTTTAAAGCATTGGCAAACTTACAGATGTGAAATGAAAAACAAATCCCACAAAAATCCTGGAGGACCATAAAACTAACAAATAAAGTGGTGCAAAATGCTTTGATTCCAGTACTATTTTTCAATAACATCGGTGCATTCCACTCAGAGTGAATTTATCTTGAGGGAGGCTCTCTGCATTGTGCTGTAAGAGTTTATAGCAACATTTGGTAGTCAGGGTTGGGTAGGATAAGGCAGGATTACACGTGTGCTAAAAAAGATGTGGGCTGACAAAGCTGGAAGGACATGGGTTCTAATCCCTTATGCTCTTGGCCTCCCTTACTAGGGGCTACCATCCCAAGGCAAAGGTTTTTTCTCTGGATTATATGCAAAGAAGAAAAGCACCTCAGTGGGCAGCTGTGGAGATTCCTGAGCCAATGAGAATAACAGCTGCTATTAGGGTGGAGTGTGTATAGACATCTGGACTTGCATGCCTTAAAGGGGTGATTTTGTATTTTTGTTCTGGAGTTTTCTGAGCTATCTCTGGAGTTACACAGGCTTTTTTATTCCAACAGTATAAAAAAATCACAGCTGTGTTCTTGGCTTTTTTTATGCTTGGGATATTCATTCATGTTTACCAGAGGAAAGCTTTCAAACTAAAGATAGTAGGGTTAGAGGTGTGGCTTGGAGTGGAGAATGTTTGCCTAACATGAATGAGGTTCTGGTCTATTTCCAACACCACCAAAGCAAAGCAAAGCAAAACAAAACCAAAAAACAAAACACAACTTCTGAAAATAGATATTAAGAAGGAAAACACAAGTTGCACTCAATCCTACAAAAGGACATGTATAGAAACACAATTATTTTTATTTTTTCAAAGAAATAAATTGCTAATAAATTCCTACTAAAAATAAGTTTGATTTCTTGAGACTTTCAAATGTGTTAGAATATTTGAAGACAGTGAGGTGAAGTTTCCAGAAATCATTCCTACAGCCATGGTCCTTACAATGAAGCAGATCACAGGTGCTGCAGAGAGCAGAAGGCCCTTACCGCTGAGGCTGTTTAGTCTTGTGGATGTTGTGCTGGCTCTGTGAAGATGCCTTAGTGAAGAGAGACTTTAAGGCAGAATAAAGGAACATCCCCGCACAAAAGTGATGGTTGGTGTGGCTTATCCAGGACATCTACCATCCAGATTGTCTCATCTACTTTCCACACTAACATGTATGCATGAGCTACATGTGCATGTACATCAAGGCAGGCCAGTCATAGTACAAGATGTTTTCCTGATATAGAAAGTATGTCAGCAGATACTGAGGGCACTGCTGGGAGCCATGGAGACGGCTCTGTGACTAAAGGTACCAACCTGCTGCCAACACTGATGACTTACGTTTGATTGCCAGGACCAACAAGGTAGATGGAGGGAATGAGTTCTCATAGTTGTCCTCTGCCCTTTACATGTACACCATGACCTGTGCACCTTTTCCCAGATAAATCAACAGAATATAATAAAAAGAGAAAGCATTATTGAAAAATCTCTAACCATCAGTGATCCCATCTGTGGATGGCCAGTTATATAAAGTTACAATGACCAGTTTAAACTCCTCTCTAAATGTGGGTGTTTTGAGATTCAAACACCCCAACAGGCACCCTGTCCATTATAATCCAACCCAGTGAGAAGCAAGTGGCTCCTTCCCTAGGAAATGTTCTTGCAGAAAACATTTCAGTATTGCTGAAGCAGCTACATACAGAGCTAGCACTTGGGGCTATGGTCAAGTTGGTTACATGACTTGGCTGTTTTCTGAATTAAGTAGAACGTTGTAGGCTGACCTACTGAGCCTCAGAAACACTTACTGTGGTCCAGACAAGCCTTAAGAAAGCACACTCAGAACATTAACACTTCCCATGAAGCAGGGGATGTTTTTATGAACATGGGATTTTTGCAAAAGCAGTATGTGCTCTTAATTACTGAGTATCTTTACAATCCCAGAGAATAAATGTTTTTAACTTAGTTCAATTCCCAACATCCACATCTGACAACTCACAACCACCTGTAACTCCAGCTCCAAGGAATCTAATACCTTTGGCTTCCTTGGGCATCAGAACTACCCCTCCCCATGTACATAACTGAAAAGTAATTAAAATAAATATTTTCTAAAATATTCATTCTTTGAGAATTTCATATAGGCATATAATGAATTTCAATCACATTCACTCCTTCCAACCTCATAATGCTGCACATATCCACATGCGTGTAGGGTCATCCACCTGAGTGTGGGCAATCCAGGAGGGATCACAACCCTAAAGCAAACTAGTTCTTCCTCCCCTAGTAGATATCAGCTGTCAATAGCTCCTCTCAGCTGGGGTAGGGCTGGTCAGTCTCTCCCTGAAATGTTGCCTGGTTGGATCTTGTGCAGGTCATGTACAGGCAACCACAACTTCTGTAATGCAGCAGTCCAGAAGACACTTTCTCCCTGACATCTGGACCTTCTGAACTTTCTGCTCTCTTCTGTGATGTTCTTTGAGCATTGCGTAAATGGTGTGATATAGATATCCCATTTGTGGTTGAATCTACACTCTCTTTTATTCTCTTCATTTTTACCAGTTATGAGTTTCTCTGTCAACTGCTGTCCACTGTACAAAGACACTTTGATGGGACCTGAGAACTGCCTTAATCTGTAGTAATAGAAATTAGAATTTAGAAGGAAACTTAAGTCTATGTCTGCTTATACACTCACAATCTTTTTCTTACATGTTACAGCAAGATGGTGGGAATATGGGTCATTTTCTCCCTCTGTCTTCCAGACAGATGGTCTTATTTACATTTATAATTCAAATATGAGAAAAGGCAATGATGTCCTCCTGTTTAGGGTAATGAGGTTTTGGTTGGAAATCTTCCTGATTTCGTTGGAAGAGCTGAAATTTCTGGTGGAGGCTTGCTTGCCTTTGCATGGTGGGATGAGTGTAAAAGTGGGAGTCAGTTATGAAGGAAAGGCTGGTCCCAGTTGCTTTTCCATTCATGCAAGGCAGTGAGAACTTCTGGGATTTTAGAAGCAGGACAAATGGGATTTTGGCTTTGCAAATAACAAAAATGAAAAATATTAACCTCCATTCACTATCCAATGTCATAAACCAGAACTTCAACAAGAAATGAACTTGAAACCAAGTGATAATAAACCCCATCACTCAGTCGAACATCATGGAGTAGCCCATGGGCTTGCTCTGAATTAGCGGTAAAGGCATTTCCTTTACCATCATTTCTTAGCTGCTCAGGGATTTAACACATGAAAAATAAAGAGAGGTGGGGTTATAGGTGTAGCTCTGGAGATGGTTTAAACACAAAGTTTCTTAGTGCAATCCCCAGCACCCATATAAAAGTCTGACATTTCAGTGCATACTATAATTACTACTTTGGGGGACAGAGACAAGTGGATCCCTGCAGCTTGTACAGCCCTACCTAGCAGAACCAGCAAGCTCCAGGTTCTGCATAAGATCCAATGTAATATATATATTAGGTAAAGAATGGCTTAGGAAGATATCTATTGTTGATCTCTGGCCTCTCTACACATGTAAATACTGTAAATACATGTACAAATATACACACACAGAATCACTGTAGGTGACACTTAATTCCTTCCCATTGGCTCATTCTGCAGATGATTCACCTCAGAGCACAGTCCAGAAAGAACTGTTGCTCAAAAGCATGGGAGTTCTATTGAGAGTCCATTGCAGCCAAATGGGTTTTGACTTCCACAAGCTTTAAGAGACTTCTGAGCTGAGTGAAAACCTTGAAACACTCAGTCCTAAATGAGATGTCTTCATGAAATCTCTCCTTTCCAGGATCAGGGAGCTATGTGGAAGAGGCAGTGGATACATGGCAATAAACCAATGGAGATGGGAAACACCAAGGAAATAAGGTATTCAGGACACAATGTGGCTGACACACATATGAATTCATAGAGACTGTGACAGCCTGGACAGGTTTAAGCCAGATGAGGTCCCAGTACTGAGAGGGGAAGCAGACACAAGCCTATATCCCTAACCCAGAACCTATCCCCAAGTGTCAACTGCTCACAAAGAAAAATTTAGTTTTCTCCAATGGAGTTTCACTGTGTATACAAACAACACTTAAGGACAGACCCCAGGCCCAGAAGAACATGACCCAAAATGAACTCAATGGTATGTTTGAGAGGGTAACTTTTTAGAGCCCCATGGCCTGTCAGGGTGGGTGTCAGCTCAGAACTAAGGCTCCATGACCAGGAAAGCTGGCCCTTGTAAGACTGGCTCTTACTGGAAGGAACAGCAGCAGAGATCCTCCTTCTGGGCTGTGTTCCACTGGCACCCATTTCATTGGAGGCTCTTCCTGGTCATCACACAGGCAAAACATGTATCTGTGGACATGGGTGACAAAGCAGAGCAGACAGCAAACAGAAACTCAAGATCACTGCCATTAATTGTCAAAGGGGATACAAAGCTGACAGCTGATGGAAACTGACAAGTGTGTGATTCATCCTGAGACTCCAAATGAAACATTCCTATAGGAAATTTCCATACCTGTCCTGTGCTATACAGTAACCACTAGCCACAAGGGGCTGGTTTGCCCAAGAAGTACACTGAAATTTTTATTCATTTTAACAAAAATAGCTGCAGTGGTGAATGGTGGCTTGAAAATGTACTAAGTTCAGGCAGAGCTTGAACATGTTCCGGAGAAATATTAGAAAAACCAAATGAAGTTCTTCCTGTAGGTGGTGATCATTGCCACTTATCCAGAGCTTTCCATAGGACTCATGCAGGAATCTCTGTTTTTAAGATCCAGAGGACCTGAGTTCCACTCAGGCTAATTCTTACTTCAAGGGTGTTGGAATGCATGCACATTGAACTCTCAGCTGGGGTCACTCATTGGCAGTGGTTGATCTGAGAGTTACTTTCTTAAATGTATGAGGCTACACTACTTTCATATTCTGCTGTAGCTTCTTTGGGGGCTTTGTTTCCTTCTTGCCTTTCATGGAGGGACAGTAGCCTTGACTGAAAATCTCCCTACCCATCTCAATGTGTTAGGCAGGAAACTGGCAGAGATGGGGTACCCCTATATTCCTCACTGTGGGGCTATGGATGCTCCAATAGACAGGGCCATCACTTTCCAGAGGCCCCTGTGGTTCTACACATGCTGTGCCCGGCATATCCTAGCACATGCTGTAAATGTTTCAATTTTGTAGTACTTCTCCCAAGTTACAGCAGAAGAAGACAGAGTAATTGAGGCTCTCTCACAAAGCACGGGGCCACTGTGCACATAAGAGTCTTGCCCCAGGCCCTGGCAGCTTCTGAAGGCACACAGCTTCTAACTTAGAACTGTGCATTTTAAAGCCACACACACACACACACACACACACACACACACACACACACACACATATACACCAAAACAAAACAAACAAACAAATAAAAACAGAGGAAAGGCTGAAGACACATCTGACTTTGGTAAAATGTTTACCTACAAAGCACAAGGACCTGAGCTCCAGAACCCATCTTCAAAAAGCCTGGTGTGGTGGTACATGTCATCTCAGAACCAAGGTGGTGGAAACAGGTAGATACCTAGAGCCAGCCAGCCAAGATGGTTCCTGAGGATAACAACCAACATTGTCCTCTGAATCACACACACACATACACATACACACACAGAGACACACACATATACACACATACACATATACACACACATGCACACACAGACACACACACATACACGTACACACACATACACAAATACACACACACATACACACACATACACATATATACACACAGACACACACACATACACACACATACACATATATACACACAGACACACACACATACACGTACACATACACAAACACACATATACACACACATACACGTACACACACATACACGTACACACACATACACAAATACACACACACACATACACATATACACACACAGACACACAGACACACACAGACACACACACATACACGTACACACACATACACATACATTCACATTTTCTTCTTTCTTGTGCAGGAGCCTAATACATGATGGGCCAAGGATGGGAGGAAAGGTCTGTGGGTCTAGAACAGGAAGCTAGAAGGCAGTAGGAACAAAGGATGATGCAGCTCAGTTCACTGTGGGTGGGTGGGTCCTGGGACACGTCTGTAGTTGGGACAATTTCCCAGTGTGTTATGGGGGTTCTATGTTTGCTTTTGCTCCTCCTCGAGAAGATCTATACCACTCCTTCCCACCCATCCCTTCCCAGTCACCCCACAGTTAGTTCCACCTCAAACCTAGCATTTGGAGGGTCATCAATGCTGGCTCTTGTGTTTACGATTGACTGTGTTTATTCATTTCAGTGCCCTCACAGGAGACAGAATCCTCAGTCCTGGGAGCCTCAGCGTCTACCCTTAACCCAAAGGGCAATGTGTGCATATCACTGATCTATTTAGCCTCAAATAAAACAGACTAGAGTTTCCACTGTTTCCCACCCACATCAAAGGAGAAAGTGTTTAGAAAAATCAGACCAAGGTTACCCTAGAGGGAAAATTCTTTGAGTTGAGTGAAGGCTTTTGTTGAGTGACATTAATTATACTCATTTAGGTTTGACTTTATTAATTAACCTTCTCAGTTGTTTATATTGTAGCCTCTTATTAAAACAATATGATTAAAACAAATAATTAAAAACACTATTACCTTTAGAACTGTGTGGATGTATCATTTAGGCTTAAAAAGACTCCATGTACAATCTCATTTAATGTTCACAGTGATTCTATAAAGTTAATATGTCAAGGCTTAGCCCCCTTTTCCTAATTTTTACTATAACAAACTATGCATCATATGAAATTTGCCATTGTAATGGATTATATGCCTATAATTATATGCCTATAATTTAATAAGGCATTAGATAACCCCACGTTTCCTCTCCCCCAGAGCCTAATAATGTCTAATACAGTCTCTGTCTATGAGCTTGAATGTTTTAGGCACCTCATCTATGAATCATGGGGCAATAGTCTTTTGTACCTTTTTGTTTCTAGATAGCATGTTAAGGTTCATCCATGATGTAGCATGTGTTGGCATTCCAACCCATGTTAAGACTGAATGCATTTTGATATATATATATATGTATATATATGCTGTATCTCTCTTCATCCTCCATAGATGCTTTGTTTTTTCTCTCTTTCAGTTATTGTAAAGAGTGCTTTTTAAGCACTGGCAAATTGTGTTTTTATCTGATTAATGTAGCTGAGGTGCTACACACTCATGAGGTAGACAGAGGCTCCCAGCTCCACTGCACACAGTAATGGCTTAAACAGGGGCTGGGGACATGACTATATGGGTAAGAGGGATGGCTTTGCAAACATGAGTTCAAACCCCCGGTAACCACTCAAAAAGGTTGGAATGGCATTGGGTACATGTTAACCCATGCACCATATGTTTGGGGGCAGTAGGGATAGGGGGATCAGCTGTCCCCAATCTATTTCTAGGTTCAATGAGAGACTCTGTCTCAAGGGAATAAGGTACAGAATGATAGGATAGGACACTGGATATTTTTTCTGGCCTCTACACATGCCTTGCGAAATACATGAATGTGGTATTTCCACTTTATTCACATAATTTTTTGCAGGTACTCACACTCACAGGTGCATAAGACACATACACACACACACATACATACACACGCGCGCGCATTTGAGGAACAGCTTGAACATCTTCCTGGGTGCCACTCTGTACCCATAGGATGTCTTTTTTTTTTTTTTTTCTGATCTGGGTGGAGCATTCTAGACAAATCCTCTCCTATACCCTGGCAGACTCTTCCAAGTGCTGTTTCCAGCTGGCCTCTCAGGACCTCTTGTAGGCTTTCTGCTTCAGGTTTCCCCTCTTTCGTATTAAACCTGCTTCTCATGTTCAGTGCTCCTGACAGCACATGGACACAGAATTTGCAGCAGAAAAAAATAAAAACAATTTTAAAGCAAAAATTGAAGTTTTTTTTAATTTTTTTATGGATATTTTATTTTTTATTATTTTTCTTTCTTTTTTATTGCTATGAATAAAGAAGTCACATTTTCAGCAAAAAAGAAAAAAAAAGAAAACCAAAACAAGTTCACTTTCCATACCGGGAAGCAGAATACTGGTTTGTTGGCTAAATGCCTGGATCCCTTTGCTTTTTGCATCTGTCATCTCATTTTAATAACATATCACAATACAAGCAATCATGTAGGTTGGTCCTGCCCCCTTTAAGAAGTTTCATTCTTTGTGCCAAGCTTGTTGTTCTATGTGGTTAAATGCTCATGCATTAAAATGCTAATAATTAAACTGTTAGGATTGACTAATGAACTCTGCCGGCGATAACTGATGGTCTTGTTAGATTCACTGCGCAGCAAGCCTCCCTTTGTACTGAGAAAGTTAAAGGTTAAATCACTCTTGAAACCAGGAGTGGATCTAGAAGCAATTACAATCTTCCCTTGAAACTAATAGTTACTACAATAATGTTTCAATTCTAGTGCAGTGAGAGAAAAGAGAATAAAAATGTATGGGAGGAGAATTGCTCTTAGCTGTATTCACGGGGAAGGGCACAGGGTGTTTATTGAGGCCACAAGGGAGGTGGTGTGAGTATAAAGATTCAAGCTCACTTACATACATGAGTGAGGCTCCCAAGATTAAAAGCTCAAATGGTGATGTTTCTAGATACAGCAGCAGGTACCCCACACTGCTGGTATTATTAGGAACGTGGTAGTTTAAAAACAAAGAGAAGTTCTCCAGAACTCTGTGTGATTTAGGGGAAACTGATTAATCTCTTTGTACCACTATCTTCAAAACCAAGATAATAACACTAGGAACAACATCCCGACTGCCCTGCAGATCCTGTGTCTGCACTTCTGGGAAAACTCACAGGATTGCCTCTAACCCTGAATGCACTGTGGGTAAACATGTGACCCAGGGCTGGCCAATCAGAGTATCACACTCCTCTGTGGACAAATGGGCCCATCTAGAATCAGAGAGACAAATCCTAGGGTTAGAACCATAGCAACCTAAAAAGACACAGACAGCCTTTTGTGAAAAACTTAATTCTAGGGGCAATATGAAGAAGGTCTGTGCATTAAAGATGACAGAGCAAAGGCTGACCCTGTTTAACCTCACTTCATGATGTTTTGGTATCACAAGCCTATATGTTCCTTTGTATGTCACATTTGGCCAACCAAACACATTTTGGCCAGATAGATTTTGGTTATTTCATCATGATACAACTTGTACTATTCTATGAGAATCTGGAATTCAAATTAATGATGATTCTAATACAGGATCCATGAGTTTTGCTAGGAGTGTGAGGAAGTAAAAGCAGATAAAGCTGTTGGTGTGATGGCATATTATTGCTGCAGGGGGATGGTGACCCTACTACTTGAACCCAGGAAGAAACTGTAGATTCCCTTTCAGAACATGCTGGCTGAAGGACAAGACACTGGAACATTATCCACAGACTGTTCTCAAGCCTGGGACTCTTCCCAATATCCAAAATTCTATACAGCTCTTGCTAGTGGGCTCTGTGGCTTTTGAGATTGTTCTAAGCCAAAATGGCAGAGGCATCTAAGATAGCTGAGCTGTCTGCTGCTTATTGGTGGCATCAGCATGGATATGCTGCAGGATGTTAGTATTCACCACAGCCAAGTGTTAAGGGCTTCATTGCCCACAGCTCTGAGAAGTATACAGATGTCTTACAGAATTTCCTTCCCAAGAAAAGAAAGTATTGACATTTTCTAGCCACTAGGCAGCATTGGTGATAACTACTGGGCTTCTGTTTGTGCTCTCTTCTTGGAAAAGAAAAAAAGGGGGGCACAATAGGAAGTGAAATGTTTATTATTCAGGCAAGTGCCTGGCATAAAGTGGGTGCCCAGTGAATGTAAATGAAGTACAGGTAGATTGACAGATACACAGAGGGGTGAATGGATAAGAGAACATATTGTTACCGGAGGTTTGGAATGGAAGCTGGGGATTAGCTCTGCATCCATGTAGAAGTAGTAAAAGAATGGGTTTCTGAAGGAACTTAAATTTGAGTGTCCCCAAGAATTCCCTTCCTACGTATACTTCAGTATCCCTTAGCACAGCTGGCAGTCCAAGCAGAAGTTAATGAGAAAGCCACACAGCACACCTAATGAGGTTCTTAAGTCAATTATGAAACTCTCACTGATCATTTGTTAACGTTTAAATACCTTTACAAATTAATTTTATTAAAAAGCTCTCACAGTCTGTTAACTCCATAAATGTGTTTTAAATTTGTTTTTTAGGGTAAGAATAAGCAGAGTGTGCGCATGTGCTTGTACTTTGAATTCAGCAGTTCCGGTGGGAACCAGCTGTTCTGTTCCATCACAGAAAACCAATCTGTTTTTTCATATTGAGACTGGGGTCTCATATAGCCCAAGCTGGCCTCACAGAATGGCTTTGAACTCCTGATCTTCTACTTTTGAATGCTGAGATTACAGGTGTGCTATCATGCCCTGTTTATGCTGTGCTAGGAATTGAACCCAGGGCCTCTCTCATGCTGGAAAATCACCCTGCCAAGGGGGCTACCTCTCCAGCCCCTCAGTCTGTTTTTAATATCAGTGCCAGCCAGGTCCCATGGGAGAGTGCCATCTACCAAAACTGAAGTTGTTTTCCCCGGGGCCCTTCTGAGTCAACAGGGTGGCCTCTCTGGACATGCAATTTGATGCCTGTGGGAAAGGGCCAGGTAATTGCAGCCATTATGGACCCTAGGAAGCAGATACCCCAAAATCAGTCTTATGAGATCATGTAAAAGAGGGAAACTGAGGCCATTCCCACTGACAGGCTCCCTGGAAAATCCAGCAAAAGTCCAACCAATAAAAAAGTAGTATTTCCTTCCAAGTCAGCAATATGTGAGGGAACCCACAGGAGAGGGTTATCAGACAGTCCTTCGCTCAGCCACTTCTGTGGTAGCTGAGGTCTTGTTTTAAACACCATGTTTGGAGAATAATGCAGACATCCTGGGAAGAGGCCAGAGTAGAGGTGACCGTCACGTGGCAATGTTCCCAAACAGGGCTGTATTTTGTACTTTGAGTGTGTAGGAGGCTGGGGTGTGAGAAGGAGAAATGAAGAAAGACTTAATGACTAACCTCTGACAGGTCCATAGAGGCTTGCACAAGCATGAGCCTTATGAAGCTTATTTTCACAAGTGATAATGGAGGCCTTGTTTTGTTTTGTTTTAAATGAAGCAGGGGAGACTACAGTTAGGTCTGAGGAAGGCTGTCTTGAGGACACCGCGTTATTTATAGCAGTGAAGAGCTGACTGAGGAGAACCTGTCCTTTCTTCAAACCCTTGAAAATCTGCCTCCTGGCTGGATGTGATGACACACAGCTGTGACCGAAGCTCAAGATAATCATAGGTCTGAAGCCCATCTGGACTGCACAAAAATAATAGGCTAGACTGAGCTACAGTTGGAACAAGGAAATAAAGAAGGAAAGAAGAGAGGGAGGGAGGGAAGGAAGGAAGGAAGGAAAGGAGAGAGAGGGAGGGATGAAGGGAGGGAGGGCGGAAAGAAAAGTAAGGAAGGAAGGGTGATTTGGTGTGTGCTGTATCCTAACCATAACCAACTTCCTTGAAGACAGAGCCTCAATATGTTCCCTTCTGAATTCCCAGACCTTTACAATTCTATATAATCACATCTCTCATGTTAAATACAGTGATACGAATGTAGTGAAAAATTTGCATTTTTCAGTTAAACTTTTTAAGGCCATATGCTTACTGTAGGTAATTGGAAAAACAGAGGTAGAGGGCTGCCTGTTCTTTCTTGGGCCTGCATAGGGTTCTAACTTTCAAGCCTAGCTTAACATGGCTAAAATTTTCTGTGAGAGCCTGGCACTTCCTGTGAGAGCCTGTGACAACCTCATAGTTTCTGTGAGAGCCAGGCACATTTTCTCTGGTGTACCCGCTATGAGCATCTGAAGTCAGCCTTTCTCATATCTGTCAGACTTGAGAATGGAGAATTACATATCAACTTTTCCCATCTATGTGAGAACATCCCGGGACCTGAAATCAAGGCAGCCCTCTTTTTGTCCATGTTACACCTCCTCTGCACTCACTACTGTAAAGCACCCCACGCTGATTGCTTGAGACCAAACTGTATGAGGGCTCTGCCTCCTCAGAAAATGGCGCCTCCATGTGGGACTTCCATAGCAACAGGATCTGGTGGGACCGGCAGTTTGATACCAGGTGGCTGAAGTATAGACCATACCATGCTGGCCTTCTTAGACTCCCAAAGACCCCCAAAGGGCATATTGTCTTCCCTGGGTCTAAAGAGGAATGCATGTCTACCAGAACCACATCCGGGCCTCACCTTGCTCCTGACAGGAGACACCTGTAGCCCTTCACCAGGTCACTGGAAGCAGAGCCCAGCTGCTCAAAGGAATGATGGGGGAAAAAAACCCAAAACCAAAATACAACCCACCCAGCTTAGTCTGTCTCTTAATTCAAGGGCAGAGGCTCACAAGGCCACCTGTTTGAGAACAGAGAGTTGGTGCTTCCCTGAAGATCACCAGAGAACAGGAATAGTTCAGCATAAAATCATTGTCAACTTGATACTTTGGGGCAAATTAAAAACATAAAAGATTTAAAAGCATTAAGTGAGACAGGGAGAAATGTATAAAGTATAAAGGCTTCTAACAACCTTGTCCCATCTCGGTCTCCAGGGCTGGTGTGGCTTCCCAGACAACTTTAACCCATGGCACGTCCTTAGGAATTTCATTTGCTTTCACAGAAGTAGAATCCCACTCTATACACTTCTTTCCACCTACCTTGCTTTGTACTTGGCCTTGATGGCTCAGCAAGCCTGGCAGTCTGAATGCACCACCACCTCTTTCCTTGTTTTAGCATCTGTGCTTATCCACACTCACAGTGTTACCAAGTAAGATTTTATTACACATGGGCTGTGTTTAAGCACAGGATTCAAAATATCTTGTTGCCCTCCATGGTCCCTGTGATAGTATATTGTATATTTAATAAAAATCAACCTGGAATATCAGAGAACATAATCACCCACAGTCAAGCCATGAAGGCCAGAGAGTGGTGACCCATACCTTTAATCCATCACTCAGGAGATAGAGATTTTTCTGTATTTCTGTGAGTTCAAGGCCTAACAGCCAAGTAGTAGTAGTAGCTCACACTTTTAATCCTAACTCTATGATTTTATGATACAGAGTTGAACTAGGAGGTAAAACAGCTGGGCAGGGAAGATATATAAGGCAGCAGAAAGCAGAATTTCATTCATTCTGTAGAAGCAACCAGCCAGACTGGAGAACCCTTGAAGATAGTGCTTACCCTGTTCTGCCTGAGAAGTTGGCTGGGTGAGAATTAATTGTGGGTGATTCTGTTCTCTAATATTCCAGGCTGGTTTTATTAAATATACAATATATTACCACAGAACCCTGCCTAGAACTCATGTGGGCAACCTGAACCTGCTACATGTTCTATGCCTTAGTCTGCACCCATGCCATAATGAACCAATGCACGGATATAAACACCTCTGTTCACATTTGATCTATGCTTATATTGCCTTCAATTCCCTCCTACTAATGATTCACTGAAATCTTTCTTAAATCAAATATCAATGTTCAAGTGGGAAGGAATTCAAATTTTATAAACAATTTCTCACTAAGAGCAATAATTTTATTTTGTAGATTTACTTTTAACTACAACAAACACAGGTAGCTAATCATCCTGAGATATTCACTCGTAGATGCTTGTCATAAGGCTACCTGAGCCTTTGTGGAGCTATTTTCTGGAATGAAGCTTTGTAGATTTTGGAACCATTTAAGGGATTAAAGAAAATCAGAAAATGATTTGGTGTTGCTCAAATCCCGAGTTTGAGACTTCTGAAGTTGAGGCATGGCCTACAGTAGAATTTTTTGGCCCCTGTTCCTAAATGGCTCCAAGTAGCCCTGTAGTCTTTCTAAGGTCAGAATCAGAACAATGGATGCCATAGCTACTCACATTGTTCCAGGGAGAGCTAGGGATAGGGCTCAGCTGTCGAGTGCTCATATATCACGCTGCAGTCCTGGGCTCAGTCCCTAGCTCTGAACGAGCTGATGTGGTTGTGCATGCCTGAAATCCCAGCACGTGTTAGGCAGAAGCAGGAGTCCAAGTTCAAGAAAGAAAAAACACTACGTGAGGCTACATAAAGCATTCATCCTATCCTTTACATGGCTCTGACTCCCTTCTCCAGGGATTGCAGCAGAGGTCCAATGGGGAGCCCTAGGAGGAGGTGAGCAGCCTTGGCAGGGAGTCGCCTTCAGTGTACTCACACTGCTATGGCCTCACTGGGATGACCACTTTCTTTAAGTGGCCTCTTAGAACACAGATTCTCTCCTTACTGGATGGAAAAATGACTGCAAATGAACAAAGCAGCCACTTCCTGTCTTACAGTCACATAGATTGGAGGGACAAACTACAGGTGCCTGGGGACTTAGAAAACTAAACCAAACTAAGTCAACTTTGCTTTAAACAGGCTGATACAATCTCAACCCATTCATTGGCAAGGCTGTTAGTTAACCACATAGCTAGACCCGAATGAGCCCAGGGAAAAGGCAGGATAACGGCAGCAGTGTCCTAACACCTGTCCATATGTACAACCATCCTCATTCACTGGGCTGCTGTTACAAAGTTCTTTCTCACAGTTCTGAAAGCTGTGCTGTCTAAGATTGAGGTGCCAACATATTTAGGCCAGAGAGAATCTTCTTTCTGGTTCATGATGGCACCCCATGTCTTCACGCACGAGAGACAGGTGAGTCCAGGAGTTGGATCTAATATATGCACATATTCTTATTTGTGGGGACTTCATTTCATCATGCATCTGCTACTCACAGGTCCAACTTTCAAATCCCACCTGTTTGAGAAGGAAGATTTCCACACATGACCAGGAACAGACATAAACATTTCAATCAAAACAACAGTGGAAGTCTGGGGAAGAACACACAGAAGTCTGCCCCACAGTCCCTGGTTTCAGCTCTGCATGCTGTAATGGAGAAAGGGGCAGAGACAGATGCAGTCTGAGGCATGGTGGCTTTTGAGTCAGGTGACAATATTCAAGAGGTGTCTATATGCAGTCATGGTAAGGTGCCTCCTTGTGTGTCTCAAAGACATCGCAGGATGCTGTGGGAAGAACCAGGATGAGTCAGGAACTCGGGTATAGGGATCATGGCTCTACCGTCAACATGCAGGCACCTCACTCCTGTTTAATTTCGTGGAAACAAAAGCCCTTGCCTTAGATATCCTTCAAGGCCATTCTCAAATATAGAACTCAAATGTTCGTCTTTAACTGAAAACATTTTTAAATTTTTTATATATTATATATGTATTATATATATTACATGTCTTTTACATCATATATTTTGATCCCATTCATTCCCTGTCCTTTCACATCTACCCTCTGCCCCTACATCCCCCCAAAATAAAACAAAATTTAAGATAAAAAAGGTAAACATTAAAAATCTCATCATGGAAGCTTCAATGCGAGACATACAATAAACCCATTTGTCCATATATCTTTACTTGCAAGTGTTCATTGCAAAGAGTCATTGGTCTGGCTTGGGGCCTCTGGTTTCTACTACACTATTGATGCTGGAACCCTACTAGGACTCTTCATGGATACCCTGTTGTTGCCCAGTGTTGTAGAGATCCTGTAGCTTTGGGTCTGTGGCTCAGGTCCCTTCACATGTTCTAGCAGATCATAGATGAGGTGAATGTTGGAGTGGGCCATGTCATAATCCTGGTTCTGTTCTGGGCCTGGACAGCTGAAGGTTGATTTGTCTGTCAGTTCTCTCCTATCATCACCATCAGGATGAGCTCTGCATTGTCCCTAACTAATTCATCTCTTGCAGCAATGAGCATATGTGTGTGTGGGGGGGGGGGAAGGGAGTTCTCCTGTTTCATGCTCTCTTATACCTACACCATTAGAGCCAACTCTTTTGTGTTGCCCAGGTGAGGTACAGGAGCCACTCCCCAAGTGCTGCAGCTGGTAAGGGGCAGGGACAGCCCTCTTAGGAACTCAGGACAAGCTCCCTCACCTGTCTCAGGCATTGATGGGTGGGAAGAGAGGGGGAAGGGCATTTCTTCTCCATGTGCTGCCACATGTCAACTGAAAACATTTTGATATACAAAAATGCATTTGCATTTCCTACAGAGAAATCAGAAATAAATGTAGTTTAGAAATGGAAAAAATATCAAGTCTCGAATCACATTTCTGAGAAGTAAACATTATTTACAGACTTGTGTTATGATCCTGTGGGCTTTCAAAACCAGGCATACATTGCTTGTAGCATTTATTAATGAAATATGTTGCATTGTATGGAGAATATATGGGAGCTCCAGTTAGTCAATCAAACGTTATTAATTTGATAGAATACTAAGCAGATACTTGTGACAGAATCACAGGAATTTGCACCAAGCCTGACCTTGTGTGCTTCCAATCAACTGTGATGAGCCTGTGTATGTTAAGTTGGTAGAGGACCTTTTGTGCTCAACAACTCTCCTAAGGTTCAGGACAAGAAGCCAGGGACAGGCCCATGTTCAAGAAGGGAAACCCTGTAAAGTGGCTGGCTGTAGAACTTAAAGAATTTGGCAATGAATCTCACTCAGGCCCAGGTTGCCATGGAAGAGTCCTTGGATGTAAAAATGAACAAATAAAAATTTTGACACATTTTAAAAAGAATTGTTTTTAAAACTTATGTGTGTATGTATCTGTGTGTGGGTTTATGCATGTGAGTGTGGGTGTCCATTAAGCTCAGAGATGTTGGAACCTTCTGGAGCTGCAGTCAGGGGTCCTTGTGAAGCAACCATCAGGGTGCTGGGAACTGAATTAACTCTCGAACACTGAGCCATCTCTCTAGACCAGATTCAGCTCATTTAAAATAAATAAATGCAGCATAGACTTCTAGAAAAGAATTTTTGCAGGTGCATAGCATTACCAAATACTTACTTTAATTTATTGCTCCATATAAAATGATTGTGTCTTATTTAGATGTTGGGCAAAGGCTGTGGCATATGGGTGCCCCAACTTTCATTATTTCTGTGTGTGGACGATGTTTTGCATTTCCCTGACTCATAAACAACACTGTGATAATTCCATTTTCATGTACATATTAGTTTAATACACAGTTTCTAGCATTTATTTCTGGTGATTGAACTCAGGTCCCATGTTTGTCTTGAGCCATTTTTTCCAGCTCCTAGTAATCATTTGTTATGCCCTCCGTTATCATGATCACAGAAGCAAAAATGGGTGATGTGAGCCAATAGAGAAGCCACCTTGGACCTAATGTTCTCTGATATTGGGGAAGACAAAGTCAGAATTTTTGACTCAAAACCTCAGCCCAGAGTTTAGGGAAGGACATTGTTGCTCCAGTCTGTCTCTAACCAAGAGTTCTCAATAAGTAGAGAGCTAGTGGTGTTGGGGAGCGCTATAGGTTGTACCCACCAAATGGAGAAGAGTTTATGGGATACATCTCACTTTTGAGCACTCTGGAAGCTCCACAAATGCTGGGAGTGTGCCCTTGAGTAGTGGGTGTTGTGGAGGAGGAGGTGGGTCATTGTGTTGCTTGGAAATCAGAACGTTCTCTGATAACAATCGGTGCTCAGTTATTCCCCGAGGAAAGAATGAAGGGGTTCTCCTTCACTGACTCTTGGAATGCCTTTTCATTACCTTTCTCGTTAGCACAGGGGAAGAATAAAACTTGAGGTCTCCTAAGCGAGTGGCTGCCAGATCCTTGCGATGATAGATGATATGCCAATAACTTCTAGTTCCTGCATGAATAAAAAGAAAACGTGGGAACAGACAGGACAGTGAGCTCTGAGAACTGAACAGACATCCATGTGACTGCCAAAAGGCACCTGTTTGTACCCATTTCACAGATGGGTGCCCACAGGACACAGAGGTTCAGCTCCTTGGTCCCACCCTAGGCAAGAGAGCTTTGCCATGGCTTGAGACTTATCATTTGTCCACGAATGGATATCTCACCTCCCTGGCGTCACTGTTGATAGAATAGAGTGAGGTAATGTCTCAGAATGTCCACTATAAACTATAAAATATTATATGTCTATGTGAGAGATGACTATGACTTATAAAGCTAAATTACAACAAAATTTAAAGGAAAAGTTACAGAATGCTAACTTTTCATACTGTTTTCCTAATGGAACACTAAGAAAAACCAAGAACACATACTAAATTCTACAGTGTGATCTCAGTGCTTCTAGGGTGTTCACTTACTTAATACTCCCAAGAAATTCAGACCATTATCCTAATCTTACCAAGGAAAATCATGTCCAGGGAAGTGAATTAGAATAAACCATGTCCTATATATATAATGTAATGGTTTTCAGTCTGTGATCTGTTCCTAGGTCATACAAAATGTACCTGGGTCTCTATATCTTCCTCTTCCCACACCAATAAAAGAGAACATAGCTTGAACATGAAGGTGCTTTTAGAAAATATAAGGTTGAGCTTAGTTAGTGAATCATTTGACTAATAAGCATGAAGACTAGAGGTCCATATCACGTGAAAATGCTCACTGCTCAGCCAGCCTGGCCTACTCAGTGAGCACTAGGCCAATGAGAGACCACATAGATGACAGATGGGATGGCACTGAACTTCTTCTCTGGCCTTCACATGCAAATGCATACACGCATGCATACCTCTCTTCACACATGCATTGACTCACATGAACATGCATCACCCATACACACAAAGAAAGTCTAGATCAAACTAAAAATTGCTTCTTGTTTTCCAGCATAAATGAAGCTGGCCATTGCAGCCAGGAACCCAAGAGATTTAGCTGAACTATGACCCAGAGGACCCGGTGATATTTTCCTTCTGTGCCACATATGCAGATGGGCTCTGAAGACGCCCCATCTCCCTTCAGTGGAAATCATGAATTTTTATGAAGCTGGTTCAGAATTCCCAGAATCCAGTTGGGTGCACTTTGTAGACCTCAAACTGCCGTCGCCATGGAAGGTTTCATTGCTTGCACCTGCTAAAACATTCGAGGCATTTGAGAGGCAGTGGACACATTTGCTTTCCATTTTTTCTGGCTTGGGAAACCTTTGAAGTGTTTAATAGTAGAGCCCGGGAAAGGCCTCCGCCTCTTAATCATTTACTCCCAAGGCACATTCACGGCTGGTAGCCTGTCAAGCAGAAACTGAACGGAGCCCACTTTATTAAGTGTCACATGCTCACTCACTGTTCATTAAAGGTATTTTAAGGTTTGAATTATGTAATTTATGAGAAAAAGAAATAAAAATTCCATTGTTTTATTAATATGTGGTCCCAGAAGGCAAGTTGAGCGAAAGGACCCAAAGTGGCTAGAGGTAGCCTTCCATTCCTTGCCATCTGTGTTCCCTTGGCCTCCCATATTCATACCATCCTACCCTAGCCAGGAGCCCA
Organism: Sigmodon hispidus; assembly: GCA_004025045.1. Classification (NCBI taxonomy): domain Eukaryota; kingdom Metazoa; phylum Chordata; class Mammalia; order Rodentia; family Cricetidae; genus Sigmodon; species Sigmodon hispidus. The sequence goes on along the minus strand of PVIH01005740.1, from coordinate 55,830 downwards.
GCCAATGTGCAGAGCTCTGGGAAGGACCATCCATACTGTCCTTCATGTCTGATGTGACAGGGAAACTGGGTCCCTACTTTCTATATCCACTACCCATTTTCTAGAAAGTTTTAAGACAAGCAACAAAGAAAAGCATTCCTGGAGTGACTCCAGGTGACCTGTACATTGCCGTCATTGAGAATAAATGTGACTGACCCTTAGGAGGGAGGAAGTGGGCACCATCTCAGGGAGCCAGCACCTGCTTCATATAGATGACCTCATGGCATGAACGGTCACCATCACTGAAGGGATCATCTCTATTCTCTAACAGAAGAGGCAGTGGGCTTCAGAGAATCCCATTGCTGGGCTGTCTATAGCTGAAGAACTGGAGCCTTGTCTCACTCAGAAGTTACAGTATGCTGGCTGTCTTTGAGAGGGACATTCTCCTACAGATCTACAAATCTCCTAGGAATATTTGCCTGAGGGGTGCTCATGGGGTCATCTGGTATATTGTCCTTCCTTTCCTCAGCTGCCAAAGAGAAAGAGAGAAACAGCCTTGCCTGCCCTACTTCCTGCTTTTCCTCTCTGACCAGCAGAAAAAACACTGAGACCCAGGTCACTATTTGCTAAGCCATGTAGCTGAAGACATTTCACACCTACACCTGCCCCCCCACTTTCCTGCCCACACAGAGAGGATCATGAACCTGATTTGGAAGCTTTTTTTTTTTTTTTTTTTTAATCAAATGACTCATGTATTACAGGTGCAAAGTTGCAGCAGGCTTTTTTCCTTTTGGCTCAGATTTGTGAGCTCCCAGCTCTGAAAGGGAACTAAATGCTAAGATTTTCCTGAGACACTCAACAGGAATGGTGCAGGGACTGAGTACAGGGGAGTTGTGATGTCTGGCTGAGGCCTGGGCAGGGCTGAGCAGGGCAAGCAGGAACTGAACTTCTATTCATCATATCTCCTGCAGCAGGGGCAGAGCAGAAAAGGTACAGTTTGCAGGAGGTGAAGCAGTAGGTCAGATTTTATGAATGGACGTCAATCATTAACTCACTTAATTTTGAATTATCAATTCCGCTGATGCTGATATCCTGATAGTGCTGCTTGCTGGCAATCTGCACCAGAGTCACTGCTGCCTTTGATCTGCCAGCCCAATTTCCATAGGCAGTAAAACCACAGGCCTCTGCTGGGGCCACAGGCTGAAGAGTTCTGACATCTCCCAGAGCATCACGGGAATTCTGAGCTGCTTGCCTTATGATGCCAAAGAACTTTGAATACTGGCTACAGAAGAAGCCATGGAAAATCTATTATGGCATTCATGTTATAGATGGTTTCACTCTGTGCTCAATGCTAGATCACTGGAGGGAGTGTGTTATTTCAGTCAAGAGAGATAAGTTGGTAAACAGTCACAGAATGCAGGCCTCCCTGGATACATGGGCGGGGCATACAGCCAGCCTGGGAGATGGGAGGGCATTGGGGAAAGGCTTCTCAGAGGAGACTATGTCTGAGCTTAAATTGTAAACTGGCGGAGGAGGAAGCTGGGCAAAGGGCAGAAGAGAAAGACAGGCTCAGAAGGACTTTCTGCTCCTGGAGAAGTAATCTGAAATTTGTCTGAGTATAACAGGAAAGCATGGGTGAGCTTTAAGGGGAGAAAGAGTAACACAAGTAGATTGCTATCCCAGAGAAGGTGATAGTTAACATGCATAGTGCAAGGTCACCAGATTGGAGTTTGACATCAGCAGGGATGAAATCTAAAGGACATTTGGGTTAAGCAAGACCTAGCTTATTTACAGCAGCCAGCGAACATAATAGATGCCTACCACCCACAGCAGGGTCCTAAGACATGACAGTCCTTTAGGGTCAGTAATGACATGACTGTAAAAATGTGGTGAACCACACCATAAGGGTAGAACTCAGGGAAATAGGTACAGACACAAGGAAGAAAGAGCTCAGAATATATCTGGACAATGCTCCCTTTTCAGCTATCATGGGATTTAGCTAAATCCCTGGAGCTAGATACTTCAGGACATTGAAAATCAAGGGAAATTTTCTTTGAAGGCATAGACATGCATTATGTAAAGGATATCTCAAGGTAGACATTGGTAGTAGCACAGACTAGTCATGGTGGTGATCCTGGGTACATACAAACTCTGCCAAGCATCATAGCAGCATCCTGGCCTAAGTGTTGAAGAGTACATATCTTCATGGAGAATTCTGAAGTATAAAGAGGCAGTCAACATAACCTTTGAGAGCTTAGGCCATATTTTGAAAAACATGAGGATTGCATAAATTCTATTTTGTATTATTAATCAAAACCCAAAAGCAGATATTGGGGAAAAGTTGAGAGATCAGAGAGACAGAGAAACAAGTCACAATCCACTTCTCATCTAGCCAACTCCTCAGGCTGAAAAGGGTAGATCCCGTCTCCAGAAATCCTCAGACACAATGCCTCTGAGTTCTCAGCCTAAAGGGAATGAGGGCTGGACTCCTGCCTCTTCCTGCCTTACTTCTTTCTCTAACCAACTCTCTTACTTCCAGGTTCAACTTTTCTAGTGCTAGGATTAAAGGTGTGTGCCACCACCACCTGTTTCTGTTTGGCCTTGAACTCACAGAGGTACAGAGGATCTTTGCCTTCTGAGTTCTGGGAGTGGTCACCACTTCCTGATCTTCATGGCTAAATTTGGTTTGGCTCTGTCTTCTGATTTCTAAAAAGCCTTTATTAAATACACAATATATTTCCACACATGAGTATGCTATGACCTTCATGTAGTAATGACTTTTTAGCTATGTGAACAGTTGCTAAATTCTTTTGCATGTGTCTTCATGTTACCTCTCTTGACTCCCTATCCCAAAGAAGTATGCAGTATAGACATCATGACATTCATTGTCAGTGACAGAAACACTGAGGCTTAAAGAAAAGAAACCATCACTGTAAGTTTACTTTACAGAAAAATGTGTAATCTTGGCCATGGCTGAGATGTTCCTTAGGAAGCAGGTACTACAAAAATATCCTCTTTGGTAGAAAGAGACATGAATGGATGCCAGGGAGAGGTGAGGAACTGATGTGGGACCTGCTCTCTGATGCTATTCATGGTTGTCCTTTCCCAAGGTTATCTCACAGAGAAGCAATTTCTGACCCTTTGAAGAGTTGAGTCCTGCCTTGAATCTCCTTCCTTCCTCTGGAAGATACTGTTTACTTCAATGTGTGTAACACTGTGCCTTTGGCAGTGATTCAGCATAGCAGGAGCAATATTATTTTAATCACTTTTGTTTGTCCTATAGAACATTTGTTTAATGATGCAAAGATGTGATGTATTCTTTTATTCTGCATTTGTTTAACTCTGTGAAGCTGTGTTACTGTGCCTGTCTAAAACACTTGATGGTCTAATAAAGAGCTGAATGGGCAATAGCAAAGCAGGAGAAAGGACAGGTCTGGCAGAGAGAATAAACAGGAGGAGAAATCTGGGGTAAAAGAAAAAAGAGCAAAAGAAAAAGGAGAGAAGGGCACGAAGGGACCAGCCACATGGCTGTACAGCCAGCCATAGAGTAAGAGTAAGAGTAAGAAGCAAAAGGTAGATGGGATCATTTAAGAAAAGTAGGCAAGAAACTAGCCAAGCTAAGTCCAGGCATCTATAATTAAGAATAAGCTTCCATGAGTAATTTATTTGGGAGCTGGGTGTTGGGGCCTCACAAAAGAGCAAAAATCACCAACATTTTGGCATTCTAACATGGGGCTAGAGCAAAAGAAAATCAAACGAAACACAATTTTCAGAGGATTCTGTCATTTGTAAAATTGTCACCAACTTTCTGATTTTTAGTACATTGGGTATTTTTGAAAACATCCAGTTATTGATTAACTGTCACCATGAAGGTTTTTACTCATGGATGTCATTTGTTCTGGAGAAAACAGGAAGCGAACGCAAAGACTCTACATGCCTTTCAGTGATGGAGTGGACAGGCCCTGGCCTGCAAAACGTGGGAGGCAGATTTAGTATGGGAACTAGTCCCAAGTTGCCATTCAAAATCTTATGGTGACCATAGACTCCCTGTCCAGGTGTTCCTTCCCTGAGGGCATGGACGAGTGATACAAGTGTGGCTTGAGTTAGCCCAGTAGGCTGCCTTGGCCCATCCTGAGTGACCTCCTCACTACAGATTCCCCTTAAGTTGACTCTCAAAATACACACCAAAGATAGATAATCTGGAAGCCCACACACACTTGAAAAGTTTTGGTTTCATTTTGTAACAACAACAACTCTCTAAATCTGACATCTGGGTAAATACTTTATTTTGTAAGACTTTTATTTCACCAAGTGTCAAATTGGGTTCTAGAAGGAATTCCTTAGCACTGTGAATTATTTTTGCCTTAAATGGATTCTATTGGAATTTAGAGTTTGAGACAACTTAGGAAAAATGACACTAGCCTGCTAGTGAGGCCACCCTGCCTCAGCCACATGGGCTGTGGGATGATGTGAATGGGGAGCATTTATTTGGGCCTACTTGGTCTTTTTCCATGCATGCTCTGTCCTAAGGATGGCTTCAAAACAGATGAAACCCGGTTGAGGTGGGGTGGCTGCCCAGCATAGTCCCTGGAGGTAACTCTAGGTTAAATGGTAGTTACTTCCTGATTAAGCTACCACCCTCTCTGGGCAGGTATCTGGGAGTATGACTAGGTCTCTGGCTTAGCAGCCCCACTCAAGAAAACTGCACCCATGCAGTAATCATTGAAACATACTCATTTTCATCTTATGATACAGTGTCAGTTGCCCAAGGTGGCTACTGCTATCACTTCTCTTTTATCAGTCAGCGAGATTTGCAAAGTTCAGGCAACATTTCCAGCACCCCACAGCCACTTCTGCCTGGTAGTGTCTCAGATGGGCTTGCTACATGTTATTGTAGGCAGTTTCTTCTTCTAGGTGTTACTTGGGTGTAGTACTGCCATAAACATGTACACACAGGGCAGAGCTACTTACCCAGAGCATCTGACTTGGTATCCAGCACCTGGGGCTGACAGTTTGGGTCTAGTTAGGTCATCCATCTCTTCTCCTGTCTTCCTTGCAGGTGTGAGGCAGAAATGACTTAGCTAAAGTGACTTGTGGAGAACTTTCAGGAAATCTAGTTTCTAGGAGCATGCCTGTCTCTGGGGAGGACTACAGGCAGGCAGGGGCTGGTGAGGTCACTTTTTGAACTGGGGAATTTTTTCTGATGAGTTTGTGATATAGACATCTGGGCTGACTTGACCTGAGCAGACCCACTAGGGTTGGAGAGCTGTCAGGAGTTGGTATCAGGGGTCATTTGTGTTTTGTCTCAGGAGGCAGTGAACCTAGGGTCTCCTGAGCAATGGGACTGGGGACAGGGAGGGATGTCCCACACCCTTTCTGCTTTCTCTCATGATGCTTCTAAGGAAATTCCATTGTATTGTATTTACAAGACATCCTCAACTGTCAGTTTCCTTGAACACAATGTATTTAATAAAAAGCCATTAAGCCTTGTAAAACTGTCAGAAACCTAAATGACACTTGTAATAAAATCTTGTCGGGTGACCTGTGCTGGTTAATCAGGCACTGTGACATCATCGCCCTTGGATCTGTCTGATACCCCAGGCGTGAGGTATGTTTAGACAGCTTTATGATCCACACGGATTTGAGTTATTAAAATTGTACAGTTTTGCAAGGAATTTGGGATTTAATAAAACAGCAGAAAAACTACAAAAGGAACAATAAGCCTCGTCCAAATCCCATCTCCCTGCATGTTGGGGTCGTGCGCCCAGGCTGGCTGCCTGGCCAGGGCCCATGCCAGGTGTTCACACAGGCAAGTTAATGTATCTATAACGGGTTTATCTGGCATTCGCAAGGCAGGCAAGTCAATTACATCTTTCCCAATGACTTCAAGGTGGTGAACTATGCTTACACATAGATTTATGGATTTATTCAGATTACAAGAAGATATTACCACCAATGCCAATTCACTCTAATAAGCCACTTTGAGCAAATCCAACTGCTAGATTGTAAATATCCTTGGCTCTGCCTACCCCCATGGTTTCCGAGCCTTCAGTTCCTTTAAGGCATAACTCTCTCTTGAACTCCACAAAGCCTAACTCCATGTAACCAACAAGAAGACAGAAACAGACAGACAGACACTAGGGACTCCCATCTATATGTTTAAACTAAAGAGACACATTAAAAATGTCTTGGGCACAAGGGAATAAATCATACCTAGTCTCCTGGCATGAACTGGCACAGCACTCCCGATATCTCAGCCAAATTATTCCATTTGTTTTTAAAGATATTTTAATCCCACATGACCTCAAACTTGCCGTGAACCAGGGCCTGGACCCAAGGCCGCCCACTGCCTTTGCAATAAATCCATTGTCTCCTTTCCCGGCGCTCAGCTCAGGCCCATAGATCACCCTCCTCGCATCTTGCTCCAATTACTCAATTAAGTGCAGTAAAGTTCTTGTAGGTTTTTGCAGATGTCGCTTTATTATCAAGGCCTCAGATGAACACAAGAGTTCAGGAGCCGAGGTTATGGGGAGGTTGCTGGGGGAAGGGCTGGGACTGGGCACTAGGCTATTTCCAGAACCTGCAGAGGCCAAAGCCCTGGAGAGGGCAGGGACATCATTTCCAAGGCTGTTCATCCTGTTCCCTTCACAGTTTTGGGAATTTGTGATGTTATCTCTCTGAGAAACTGCTTTAGGAGATGTAGGTATTCCACCTTCCAATGAGATAGTGCCGTGATTAACAGACGCTTAATTGGGCCATTTATCAAGAGAAGGACCTGCCCCCAAGTCAGTGGACTAAGTAAATTATGACCCACCTTGCAGGTGTTGAACTGGCAGCCCTATTACTCTTCTCGAAATGGTCTTCAGAAGATTTTATATGAAAAGATGATTTATTGCCAGGAGGAATTCGATTGAGCTTATATTTTTCCTGAGTGTGGCAGGATTCTTCCCAGCCCCTCTTCCTTCATGCTCCAAAAGGGGTCGTTGAAAAGTAAAATCACAGAGATTTGAATGAGTTGGAGCCAGAAGAATACTTAGCAATCTATGGGAACTGAGGCACAAATAGAATAAGTCAAATTACAAGGTCATTTAGTGCATTAACAAAGGTGTCCCATGCCCTGTGTGTCGTATGTCTGTGTGTGTGTGTGTGTGTGTGTGTGTGTGTGTGTGTGTGTGTTTGTGTGGGTAAGCAGGCCCATGGATGCAGGTGCATGTGTACACATACAGGTGCATGTGTGTGTAGGCATAAGTGCACATGTGTACCTGCATGTGAAGACTGGAGGGCAGCCTCAGTTGTTCCTTTGGTGCCATCCAATTCCTTTTTTGAGACAGGGTCTTTCAATAACCTGGAAATCACCAAGTTTCCTAGGTTATCTCTTTAGCAACTTTCAGGGTCACGCCTGTCCCCACATTCTTAGCACCACAGCTGGCTTTCCCTTGGGTTCTAGGCATTAACTAAGGTCCTTTTCCTTGCAAGGTGAGAACCTAGCTGACTTAGCTATCTACCCAGCCAATCCATTTTTTAATTTTAATTAAAAATTAATTAAGATTAACTAAATTAATTACATTTTAAGTAATTAATTTTAAAAGTGTGTTTTTTTTTCTAGCTGATAAAATGGAATTTCTTTAAAGAAAGAGCAAAAATTCAGTTCTGAGCATCTTATATGCCTTATACACAAAGGAGTTTCTCAGCTTTTTCTTTACTGGCAGTTTGGTGCTCACCATTCTTCGTGACATTAATGGCAGCCTTGGGTTGCAGCATCCTAAAATGATCCCCTGAAGGCAAAATTGTCCCTGGTTGAAGTTTTATCATCACCATTTTCTTTATCACCACAAAATTAATAGGAATAACTGTAGTGAGGAACTTACTCTTCCAGCTATGACCTTTGGGTACCAGCCTCTAGGGCATGGCCTTTGAGCCAGCTTAAGATCTGGGATTCACTTAAGAAGTCCCTTCTCTCCTGCACACCTAGATCACCTGACCCATGTGGACCCAGTAAGGCAGTTTTAGCAGTGTTGGATGGATCCTCAGCTTTCCCAGGACTCTGTGACAGAAATTGTCTTGTCTTGTATCTGTGAGTTAATTTCCTTGTATTTCTTAATAAATAATCCATTCCTCAGTAATTCATGGAATTTCTGTAATAAGTAATAGTAGTGAGCACTACTGAGTGTGAGTAATGACTAAGCACTAGGTACACATTCTCTAAGGCCACCTGCTAACATGCCTATGTAAGTATCACTATTGCTCCATTTTACAGAAGAAGGAAGTCTGGATGCAGTGAGGTGAAAGTTCACATACGGCAGAGGAAACTCCCACACAAAGGATAAGGCTATGGAATTCAAAAATTTTAATGACTTGATGAAATTGTACCATTCTTCTTCCTGTTTTCTCTGTAGTAAACTTGTCTTAGGGGATTTGTTAGGATACCAAGTCATCTTGTCCCACATTGAAAAGGAAAAGAGGAAAATGCACTGTGTGAGTTGCTCCTAGAAGAACTTCTGTTCTTCAAAGAGCAGCTCCTCTCTCACACTGAAGGAAGCATCCTGTTTGCTTCTGTGCTCACTGCACACTGAAAACTGGGAACACCTGAGCAACAAGATTTGTTTGAGCTGGGTGGGAGATGCTTAGGCTTAGCTCTCTCTCACGAGCTGGGCACACTGTGCCCAGGGCTAGAAGTAGTCTGATCCATGGGCTAGGAAATTTCTAGGTTAAAAAAAAATAAGTGCCTGAGACTATGGCTCTAAAAGCAGTGTCTGGATTTTGAGTCAAGAAATAATTCCCTGTAAAGCAGTAATGTGAGGTGAGACCCAGCCATTTGGAAACTTGTGGATTAAGTCCACCCACAGTTGTTCTGGCCCATGAGTTTTGGGATGTCTTTACATAAGCAAAATTACAGCCTGATTTCTTTTATTATTGTGTCAGAGGACTCCACACAGGGTTATAGATTCTGTGGTCAGAATCCTTGAGCTCATTCAGGTGTAAAACAATCTATGCCTCTTTAACATTTCTTCATGTATTAATTTCATTTGCTTGTGAGCTCTCTCTCTCTCTCTCTCTCGGACAAATTCTAAGAAATGTGTCATTGGGGTACTTTAATCCAGTCAATAGATTGTAAAGCTTCAACACTAAAGGCTCATCACCCTACCTGACCTCTTGATGACATAAATAGATTAGGTCAGCAGGAGTCAGGTGGAGCTGCTACTGGCCTGGCCTTGTATACTGTTTAAAGCAGGATTATACTTTACAGTAACCTGCAATCAACATAGTAAAAACATGGACCAGTAGCCAAGTTTTTGATATCACATAGACACACAACTATGAATGCTACGCTTTTATATGTCTTGCAGTGGAGTTAGGTTTGTTTTTACCACTACCACTGCAAAACTGTAAGGAATGCCTTAAGCTACATTTGTAGTGTCCAGGATGTCAGGAGCCAATAGGGGGTTTTCACCTCCCACTATAATCGTATAAAACCGTTGTCATAGGCATGTTTGCTGTTGTTCAAAATGCACAAGACGCTTTCTCAGTAGGTCATGTTGACTACTTCTGAGAGAGTCTGGGCATAAATATGTAAACACTGACAACATGACAGCTAAGGCCTGTGCCACAGCCTCCCCAAAGACTCCTATATGTGGCTGTCAGAGAAAACAGGCCAGGTGAGGACACCTAGTCAGAGGCACACTCTTGGCTTGTGGTGTGGCATCTCAGCTAAGAACCTGATTTTCTCCCATCTCTTTTGTGCTTTCCCTCCAGAAAGACCCCTTGCTTTGCTCATATAAGTGGCTTATCTTTGAAGGACACTCTGCCATCTCTGAGACACTGTTCAGGATACAGGTACTAGGTTTAGCTCCATGGTGTCATGTTCATATATGTCTCTCTGGGAGCTAATGCTAGGCTGTGCAGGAACAGTGACTTCTCAAAAGAATAATAGCAGACATGAGACTCAGGGCAGCAAATCCTGTCTTTAGGGGTAGGAGACAGAGAAAGACAACAGAGACAGTCAAGACTATGGATGTCTGCCTAGTGTTTTCTTCACTCCATGGAGAACTATAGCCCATGTGCACCATGCTAGCCACATGGGCTGGATGCTCATATTCAACCTCATAGAGAATGTATGTCACCACAGGAAAAAGGAGACTAAGAGAGAATAGGGGCTTGTTCAGATCATCTGGATACTAGTGGTTACATAGGGATTCGAACACTGAACTGTCTTGCAAACTCCATTACGCCCACTGCTGGATGAAACTTCAGTGTTTAGCAGCAAGTATCTGTCTCTGTAGATATGGAAGGAAATACATGCACATGGCATCAAGGCTTGTGCCTTCTTCTCCAAGCATTTGGGGGCCTCTAGCAGGGTCATCTTTCTTCAGTAGGTGACAGCAGGTTTATTCTATTTTTTTCCTTCTCCAATGTCATACATTCTCTGTGGAGCAGGCATTTTCCCTGGGGTACTCACTGACTATCCCCTTGCAGCCCCCAGCTCAGTCTTCATAAAGACTTGCTGATGGGCTGTGGATCGATCCAGGGTTCAGTTGTGATAGGTGTGGAGGGATGTGCTAACCGCTTCTGGCTACTGCTGTGGCTTGTGGCTGTTCCGTCTCCAGGCCCAGCCTGAAGTCACCAGCTCATAACACACCTCCCCACCTGCCGAGAAAAGAGAGAAAGGCAATCATCTCAGATCAAGATGTGAAAACCTGCTTGTGTGCCTTCTCTCCTCCATATTTCCCACCTTCCCCCCCTTTCTCTGACTTCCCTAGATGTGACATTGACTTTAGTCAGAGGGAAACTAACACTGGTCACTCAGTTGCCTCTGGGTTGGGGTACAGAGGATGTGACTGACTGCAAAGGAGGTGAATGTCAAAAATTTAGCCTCCTTGCAGAAGGCATGGGCCATTTTATTAAGAAAATACTTGCTGTATTAGCTTTTCTTAAAAGCATAAATCTGAGTAGAGGGGAAGGGCTGATGTTCATTTGAGTTTTTGGATACTCTGATTTGGGCAGGAAAAAAAGCTCCATCCTTTCTCTCTGGCTTACAGTCTACATGTCCTTGGTTTCTGTATGACATCGGTAGCTGGACCCAAACTTAAGACGGTGATCCACACATCATCAAACACACTTTTTAAGCAATGTAGTGTTCCAAACACTGGGAAAGCTGTGGTGATCAGTAGCCAATGATGCCTCAAAGCTGCCCAACTGTCTTCAGAGATAAGCATCAGTTGGGTTCTGTCGTGAATAACTAAGATGGAGGACTGTGAAAAAGGGAGGCGGTATGATGAGATGTGAAGATGGCCTGAGGAGTAGCTACTCTGAAGGACTTTAGTTGGAAATGAAAGCAAACAGCTACAGGGGAGAGAAAAGGGCAAAGGAGACATGTGCTTCCTTTGTGGGTCCAGAAGCCTTGGAGGGTGAGTAGACAGAACATTCTAGAATCTGCCAAGATGGCAAAAGATGGCTTTCCAAAAACTGAGAGGTGGTCTTTAGTTCATCTCCCTGTGTTGGCCTTTGCCATATACCTTTTCATTACCATCTTCTGCCCTCAAGAAATAATGTTGGCTTACGGTCTTTAAAAATCAAAAAGTTCCTACAACATACCTAAGCAAGGTAGGGACAAGATGTGGCCTTTGCTCCAAGATGCTCACAGGCTCCTAACTTACCCCATAAGTCAGAGCTTGGGAAGGAGGTGATGGGAGTTAGGGATGTGTTGGTAGGCTAGAGGTCTGGACACCTCAGGTAGTACTGGAGACTGTGTCTAGAGAATTCTGACTGTCAATCTGATGGGGGTCAAAAAGACACTTCAGGGAGTAAGAAGCAGAAGCTTGGAAGGCCTGTACCTTTCATTCAGTGGATGAAGGTACTTCATCTGGCTGGAGTTTTCCCTTCCAGAAGACTTAATTTGTGGTCTGAGGTAAGCAGCCAGAACAGGACTCCACACCATAGCCGTCAGACACACAAGCATCCCCAGACCTTATGCCTACTGGCCCAAAAGAGGTGGTCAGATTGCCTCTTTACAAAGTCTACAGAATATTATTGAAATGGCCTTTAAGACAGACCCATTAAGACCTAATTGGCCCTTAGCCAGCCAGTGCCTCAGATGCCTTGTTCTTATAATGACCCCAGGAACACCACCCCACTGTGCATAATAGTGACAGTATCCTAACAATGCCAGCCAGGAGACTGTCTATTGAGAACCGCTGCAAATAGACCCAGGGCTCCTCTCAACAAGCCTGAGGGGTTCTCTCGGTATCCCACCTCTCCAGTGAGGAAATAGAACTAAGAGCCACAAACCCCAATTCTCAGGGTATTAGCTACTAGAGAAGGTTGAATTTGAATAACGATACCTTGCAATCCCCAGAACCTCCTTGGTCCCATTTCAGAGATGGGAACAGCCTTACCAATGGCAGGGGTGCAAAGGGAAGTGGGTAAATGAATTACTCCAGCCCAAAGGGACTCAGAGGAACTTCAGAATAGGCAGACATAGGCCAGGTTTCCACTCGGCTGCCTCAGCCACGTTCCTCCAGCCCAGCTGATAATTGCTCATTATGTGCTTAATCTGGGCACAGTCGGGCCTGGCAGCAGAGTTGCATCACATCAAAGCGAGCTCTTCAAAGGAGCAGAAAGCTGGCCTCTGGGGTAATTAGCTGAGGGCCTATTCTCTTCTGCTTGGGACAGTTAGGAGGGTTGCAGGCAAGGTCCAAATGGCACAAAGTACACCTCAGGTTGTCAACTCTGGTGAACTCTAGGCAAGGCTGGTTACTCCAGTCAGCCCTCCCCCACCCTGGGGATCAAACCACTGACTTGTGCATGCTAAGTAAGCATGCTCTACTGCTGCTTTCTCTTTTATACTCTATTTGCCCCTCGCCTCCCTCTGCCTGCTCTCTGCTTCCGGGAACACTGTGTGTCCTTTCTCTAGACTACCATTCTTTTTTCAGACACTGGGGGAAAAATATTCATCCAAGCACAAACACCACCATGCTGGCTCACAGACAAAACCAGAAATAAGGTGTCAGAATTATAATTGTACACAGAGATGTTCTGGTTCATGGTATGTGACTCAGTTTCCACAGTTGTGCAAGCTAAGAATCCCTGGGTAGCAGCCCTGAGTTGAGGATTGCTGATTCACCCACTAGAGTGGAACTTCAGGGGTGACACACCTGGCATGAGATCTCTGAGAAAAGCTGAGGATGTGTATGATCATTCAGTGTGACTGCCTCCCCCTTCGCCCTGCTGGAGGGAGAGACAAGGTGATGTTATGCCTCTAATCCCATTTACAGTCCCCTGTCACTCAGCCAGGTATCCCACCAGCAAGGCACAGAAGTACAGAAAGTGCTAAGAGATATTATAATAGAGTCTGGTACCTCTTTTTGATGGCCTGTGGGGCGGTCAGACTAACAGGCCTGAGTGAGTTTGACATATAAGCGGAATGGTGTTGAACTGGCCAGTGGGGTGCAGGGAGCCACTATTCTTTGGAGAAACGAATCTAGGACTGGATAGTGCAGATAGTTAGTGAATGACAGTTCACCTGCTTGGGAGGTAGAATTTTATTTTACCCACCTCTTAGCCACATGTAACAATAGACATCTTAGATGATAAAGTCATTGGAGGAGCCAACTTCCCTGAGACTAATGAGGGATATGGTCTCAGACCCTGAGAAAAACCCCTTAGACCACAGAATGGAGAGATAGCACAGAGAGCAGGGTCTCCCTATCAATGGGGGGGGGAAGATCCACTTCCTGTTTGCCAACAAGACAGAATTTTGTTGAATTTTATCTTTGTTATAATCTCTGAGGATAGCATCTGTTTGTATCAGTCACTTTCTCAAAAGTTAAAAAATATAAGCACCCACATATAAACGGTGGAGAAAGGGTAGGGAACACAGAGACCTGGATTGGTAGCCAGAAGCTAGGTTTTAAAAGCTGGGTGTGTGTCCTGTGCTAATCCCAGAACTCAGGAGGTAGAGACAAGTGCTTCCCAGGAACTCACTAATCATCTGCCAAACCACTGAGTTCCCATTAGAAGTGAGAGACACTGTCCCAAACCCTGTCCAAAAAGCAAGTGAACAAAACCCAACTCAAACCAAAAGAATTGCCAAAAACCTACATACACCTCCCCCAACCCCACAAGAGAAAAAAACAAAAAAGGCAACTAAAAAAAGCACCAAGATTGATACCTGGTTTCTACAAGCACACACACACACACACACACACACACACACACACACACACACACATTATTTCTGGAGAAGATGCCCATGCAGCTCTAGGCCGGGCAGGGACACAGTCACATCTAATGTGATTGAAAATATCCAGGGCCAATGTGATTCTCTGTCAGGCAGCTCTAGCCCTGGCCACATGCTCCCTCCTGTCATGTTGGCTCAGTGCTCATATGCCACTTATACTTGTGTGACTCTGGAAACCCATGCTGAAAACATAAGCCTTTAAAATTGCTTCACAATGCACCTGCAGCCTTTGCTAATCCCCAGGTGTGAATATAACACGCACCTGCTCAATATTCCCTTGGCATCTGTGCTAACTGTAGGGGAAATCACAAGGAGTGCTCCTGGCATTGTAGAGAGAGGAGCTAGGAGACCAGGGTTCAAGCCTATTATTGACCAGCATTTCCATTGTTTCTAGAACGGGTGAGGGATGGGACATGAAACTGTTTGAATTGAGCATAATTCTTCCTTATCATTCCTGTGACCCTCTGCCCTGCATCTAAGGACATTGAACTATCCAAAAGCTATTTCCTGTCTCCTCAGCTCAATTCCTGCAAGGTAAGATCTGAGATCAATTCTTTACTTCAGAGCAAAGTGCTTGCAAATGTTAGGTGTTCATTCAATCAGCTATAACAAAATACCTGACTCTAGGTAATATAGAGAGGTATTTTTGGTTTAAATTCTAGTGGCTAGAGAGTCTGAATTAGTTTTCACAACTATGTATTTCAGTTTGACTCTGTAGAAAGACATGGGACATCTGCTTGTTTTCTGATTATAAAAAGATGAAGAAGAGGAACTAAGTGATCTTCCCACCATCTAGCAGTTACAACTGGGTGTGCATCATCCTTAGGGAGCTTTCTGAGACCACACCTACCACAGAAGAGCCAAGAGGAGGACAGAAAATCTAATTTGTTTCCTTTGGGGACTCTTGTTAATTGTAAGAGTCTAAAAATACAGTTGGTGTGCTTGATATGCACAATGCCTTGTTTAGAAACTTAAGCTGGAGAAAGAATGCAATTAAACTGTCAAAATCTATTTTTTTTCTCCCTTTTAATTTAAAGCAGTTCATTCCCATTTACTTTGCATGGGCTTAAAGTTAAAAGTGAAGAATGTTACCAGAAAAACCGGTAGTTACAAAATGGAGATACAAAGCTCTGAGTGCCAGAGATAGCTTAAGAATGGCCACATTCAAATTATTGGGATTTAAAGATATGGTGCTGCCACTTGTGGTGGTGCAGGTGAGTGATTTCAGCACTGGGGTGGGGGTGGGGGTGCAGGCAGGACGACCATGAATTCAAGACCAGCTTCAGCTACACGGAGACCCTGTCTCAAATGTCAAACAGGGAGGGCCAGAGAGATGATTCAGCGGGTAAGAGAGTTTCCAGCACAAGCATGGGGATCTGAGTTCGAATCTCAGTACCGACATAAAAATGAGGTTGACAGGCCCCCACCACTGAAGAGGATAAAGGCATTGGGATCTCTGGGATTTGCTGACCATCAGTGAGAAGACCCTGCCTTCAAGGAATAAGACAGAATGTAATAGAACACTCAGTGTTTATCCCACATGCACAGCCAAGTACACACACATACACACACACACACACACACACACACACACACACACACTCATACACATCAGACAAGGAAAGACTGAGTGGGTGAAGCACTTGCTATACAGTGTTAGGACATGAGTTCAAATCAGGAACTGGTTGCACATGCCTGTGACTTTAGCACTCCTATCAGAGATGGAAGGTAGAGACAGAAAAGCCCCAGAAGCTCATAGGCCAGGTAGTCTCGTGTACACAGAAGCACACAAGAGACTCTGCCTTAAATAAGATAGAAGATTCCTCATATGCTAGGTTGTCCTTTGATCCCCACATCTATGTTCCACAGAACACAGGTGCTGATATCACAAACATGAACATGTACACACACAAAATTTTTTTTTAAAAAATCAAGCACTAGCCAAATAAAAAGAAACAATATGATGCTTTATTTTCTAGATACAGAAAGCACAGACTTATTTAGGCTGATACAAGTGAATCAATGTGATACAAGAAATACACTGTGAGCTAGGTGGTAGAACCAAGTCTGGAGTGATGCCAGAGGCAGAGAGACCAGGGGTCTCTACTGTGGCAATTGGCCTCTTTAAATATTATATACCGTGGTGGTTAATTCTGGATAACTAGCTCCCAAGAAGCTCTCTCAGGATGAAATGCACCCCCACCCCCAAACCTGTGCTGGGTGGCTCTGTGAATGCCATTTATTTTGGAAGTATGCACCAACAATGACTTGGGCAGTGGACAAGCCTCTTCAGAGCTGGAAAGAGACACAAATCATTGAAGCCATTTTGACAGTTTGTCCTGAACACTCAGAGAAAGGTAGAAAAGACCATGTGTCGTCCCTGGAAAGTTCCACAAATGTGCCAGGAAACCATAATCCAATTTAGCAAGCAGTTAATTGCATTCTATGCCTGATGTATAGTCATCGCCTAGGCTAGTTATGGGTTATAATGTATAGTCATATGACTTATAGCCATAACCCAGGCTAGCCATAACCCATAACTAGGTTAGAGCTAGTATTCCAGAAACATCTACCAAATGGAGGAAATGAAGTGAAAATAAATAGCTCAACTATCAACACAGACAGAACCCTTGAATGAGGACAGAGGACCAAGCCCCATTCATTGTTGATTGAGATGAGAATTGGGATGGCTGGCAGGCAAGGAGCTGCAGATAAGGGTCGAATTGAATTTTTCCCATTGTCTTTTTTGTTTTATTTATTTTTTTAAGGCAGTGAATGCTTTAGAAGAACATGTTTATATGCTGTTCCTGTCTTAAACCCATAACCTGAGTCTGGTGCCCTGAAAAAAAGCAGACAAACCCAAATAAAGAATCATTTTGCCAACAAGGCACAGTCTTCCAAAACGATAAAGATTAAGAGACATAGATGGTGAGGTTCTCCCATCTGGGTCTGCCACTCACCTACATAAGATACAGATTTCCAATGTATGCAGTTTGCTGTCTAATGAAGAAGAGGCATGAGGTTAATGGGATTAATGTGTAAAATACACTCCGTTTGTAAAATTGAGTGTAGGTTTATGGGAGTGTCAAAGTAAATGATTTTTAAAGTTTGACATTGTATCCAATTAGCACTGTAGAAACTCATTTTAGCAATGTTAGACATTTTGGAAAAGCATGTGGCAGCTTCAGTGAAATGAACCACTCACAGACTCACTCCTGCCCTTCAGAACTAACCACTGTGAGTGAGTGTGGCTTCCACTCCATCCCAGGCATTTAACACTGACTGGGAAGGCACTGTGTCACCTTCTCCTTGAACTATGTGACACTTTTGTCTTATTTTGTTGAAGCAGAGTCTCATACTGTAGCACAGGCTGGCCTGGACACATTGTACAATTTGAATGCTTGTGTAGCTGTACGGGAGTACTGTCTAGAGGTCTGACCTGCTCCCTGGCATGTTTGGTCTGACTGTATCAGGGATCAGAATCCTGAGTTGGGGTAATTGTTGGCAGCAGCATCTGACTGAGGTCAACAGAATAGTCTAGTGTTGGTCAAGTCCTAACAGTCCACAGCCCTGAGTGGTTCATGCCACCTTTTAACCGTGGAGGTCTCTTTCACTCTTTGCCTTCCTATAAATGTGACCATGTCTAAGTTGCTGGTACCTCAGTTCCTCTCTGAGTCATCTTTAAAGTAGGGTTCCCTGACACTATTGATAACTTTGCTATCCTTGACTTTGGGGTGCCCTGTACCTCAAATGGATGCTTAGCAACATCTCTGGCCTCTTCCAACCAGATGCCAGCTGCAGTCCCACCCACTTATGACAACCAAAAATGTCTCCAGTCTTTGCCAATTAGTCCTTTAGTGCGTGGGGTACTATCCATATTGGAGGCACAGTGTTCTATGCCTCGGTACCAGAATAGGAACAGAACCCTCTCCCTCACCTCCTCCCCACAATGGAA
This sequence comes from Sigmodon hispidus, assembly GCA_004025045.1. Lineage (NCBI taxonomy): Eukaryota > Metazoa > Chordata > Mammalia > Rodentia > Cricetidae > Sigmodon > Sigmodon hispidus. The sequence goes on along the minus strand of PVIH01005740.1, from coordinate 37,660 downwards.
TGAGTATCATTGGTCAATAGAAAAATAGAATATTAAAATCCTAAGACCAGAGCTGAACATCTAACTTAGCTTCCTTAATAGCTCCATGAGGTCAGTATCAATATCTATGGTTTTCCTCTTGGGACCTTAACTGGCAGGTGGCATGTAGTGATTATGTAGGTTGGTATGTAACATTTAGTAAGGGAATATATTCCTTATTGGATTCAGATGAGTACATCTGTCTCTAGTCCTATAAAGACAGTAGCATGAAGCTAGGGAAATGTCTCACAAAGCTTAAAGTCTGGATTTCTCATGTAAAAATCAGGCATGGTGGTGTGTTCCTGTAACTCTCCATCTGGAGAAACAGAAACAGGAGGATCCCTGGGGGTTGGTGATCAGCCAGTATAACCAAATCTCTGAGCTCCAGGTTCAGTGAAAGACCTTTTCCAAAAAACAAGGTGGTGATTATGAGGGGAATGCAGCCAGCTAGCCTAATGGAGACAGAGTTGACCTGTTCCAGGTAATGTGCCAAGGCATGCACACTACCTGCTTCCTGCTGGGCCAGCTTGGAGTCAGCTGGCCACTGTGTCTGGTGATTGGTGATGCATCAAGATACTGGAGGCCAATGGGAGAGAGAGAGACAGCACAGCTGGAGGGGGGATCTCCGTTGCTATGGGAAATCAAGAGCAAGTATATAGGTTAGACCCATAGCCACAATAAACGAGTCTGCGGTTTGCTTCTGACCTGACACCCAAGGTCTGTGCTGTAGATTCTGCCTTCTCACTTCCTTCCCCAAGAGGTTCCTATATAGGACCCCCAGTTAACAGTGACTGAAGACAACATTTGACTTTGGATTCTAGCCTCCGCATATACATGAAGGGCACTCAGGTGCCCTGCTCCATATACATACCCCCTCTACACAGTAAATGGATAAAACAAATAAGTCAACACAGCAGTATTATGAAATAAAAAAATATGGGTTCATATTCAGCCTTGGGCAACTTTACAGCATTAGGAAGCAAGTTATAAGGATAGCCCCACATGCACACACTTAATTGAACATGTAATCACTATAGTGCTCTTTTGGGCTCTGGACATGGGCCATCCCATTCAACACCCACAGCAGCCCTGTGACCTTGACCTCTCAAAACCACATGGTCAAGTTCATGCTCATCAAACATATTATAGACTCTTTGTCCCCCAAACTGCCTGTTATTTCCATACCCAGTCTCCTCACACGATTATCATAAGACCCAAAGCAGGTGAAATGCTGAGACATGATTTCCCATCTAGGAAATGGGCCTCATCATAGCTGATCAGACTTGGTGTTTAATGAACACTAGCAATTGTAAGATTTGGGGTTAAAGTGCTTTACCTCAACTATGGTACTGAATGTACTTAATGCAAATTTGTCTGGACCCTGGCTTACCACAGGCCCAAATTTCAATCGTGAATAGAAATGGCAGGTGGAGTTAGGAAACAAGTGCTACCCTGAGTAGCAGCAATCTGGGGTTGATTTCGTATATGTGTTCCCAAGGCTGCTTCAGCCAATTTCCAATGATTTAGGAAAGAGTCTTAGATTACCCCTCCATACTCAGGGTGCAATAAGCCTTTAGGAACATCCTGTCAGAGAAAGGAGCATCACACCATTGAAACACGGCCTTTATTCCTTGTACCCAATGATAATAACCACATTTGCAATAAGGTAAATATCATCCATAGACATTCAGTGGCTTCATTCTTCAGTGATGTTCTGCTTTGAGACACAGGGCTCCTGGGGAACTGACTTTCATTCTTACTTGCAAACCCTTGGCCAGCCTGGTTGCTTCTTGTGGTCATTGGCTATCTATTTTCAACTAAGAAATATTTGTCTTATTTTGTTTTGTACTGATAATACATATATAGTAACACAACAATGTTAAGTTGCATTAAGAACAGATATAAATGGGATAAGTGTGATATTTCTACTCCTGCATAGAGTGTGTACTGATCAAACCCCCACTCCCCCACCCCCACTCCCCCACCCCCACTCCCCCACCCCAACCCCCACCATCTTTCTCAAACTTTACCAATTGCTGTTAATCCATATTCCTGTAGAGTTACTAAAAAGCATTTTGAGAGTCAGGTAAATCTCAAGTTCCAGGCCTACCTCAGCTACATAGCAAGGCCCTGTCTCAAACAACAAAATGATTTTTCTGTGACAATGACAAGTTTGTGTTCCTGGCTAAATGCCTGTTGCCTTGGATGGTTTGGGACCATGGTGCCAGTCAGTCAGTAGGGCTGTGTGAAATTCTAGAACTAATCCTTTCAGCTTTGTGGCCTGGAGCTTCGACCCCTCTCTAGAATGGGAATATTGTGGTGTTGACTCCACCTATGCTATGAAATTGAAACAGTGCATCCACATCCAAGGCTTTCATTGAGGATAATACATAAGTGGATACTCTTTACCTGATAAAGCAAGAGAGCTGTGCTGTAGACCTGGCATGTCAAGCACAACATCCGTTAGGTTAGACACCTTTGTTGTCTGTGATCCTGGAACCCATGCTCATGTATATGCTGGCACACATGTGCATCTTGCTTTTCTGGCTCCTCAGCCATACTGGCCAGCAAAGCTCAATTTCCCTTTCTTGTTCCCCATGTGTCTGCTCCCCATTGACACGTCATTACCACTGATCCTTCTGCTGATCCTGGCCAAGTTCTTACCTCTCCTTTTTGCCTCCTCCCTCCTTGCTGCCCGTGCTAGCTCTCAGCAGCCCATAATCTTCTGATCACACTTCATCCATCCGCCACCTCTCCACACACAGTGCATTCTCCACCTGCCTTCCAAAGTGCTCTCTTCCCTGTGGTATCTTCTCACCCACTCTATCATGTTAAACTGGCTTTAGAGCATTTCTTTTGCATACCCTGCAGGGTGTTTGGGTCCTGTGCCCCAGGTGACTCAGTTGGCAAGATGACTTTGCTGGTGGAAGTTCACTATGTGAGTCCCACTGAATGAATCTAAAGCTTTAAAGGGCCAGCTTAATACTTTAATAAAGATCATTTATCACATCCAGAGACTTTATTATATGCTCATGCACCACGTGTTCTCTCACAGAGTATTTAGCAGATGCCACCATTGTCTCGGTGTTGTCACCAATAGTGTGCCACTGCCCTTGTCAAGGTCAGAGAATTAGTAAATGACCAGGGATAAGGAGCTAATCTATTGCGTCCAGTTTCAGGTCCTGATCTTAACTCCAGGGTGATGAAGAACAGTCAAGGCCTTGGCTCTCATTGTTTCCTTGAATCAGCCATTCAAGGAAGGAGGGCAAGGAAGGAGAGGTGTTGTCTTCAATGCTGCCCCTCCTGGAAGCCCTCCAGGACGTTCATCTCCAGCCAGTTAGCTAAATCAGTCCTCAATTTCTCTGCCTGCCTCTCTCCCATCTCAATGGGGGTTTCATCACAGTGGCCTGCAAAGGGAACTGTATGTAAGCTCACACACCAGCCACAAGTGAACTAATCTAGCTCTTGTTCCCTCCCATCATTAAAAGTGTCAGCTAGGAATCTGTTCTTAGGAATTCCCCTAGGGTGGGGCAACAGATGTGTCACTCACTGGGCTGCTTCTTCTTCCAACCCCTGAAGCTCAGAGTTGGCAGCAACCTCTCCCCAGGGCAGAGTGGCTGCTAAACCGGTAGTTGAACCCCAATTAGAACAATACAGAGCTTGCAAAGTGGGCAAGGTGGGTAAAAGTCAGACCTGTGAGCACAGAAGTTGTGTATTTTGGTTCATACTGCTTGTGACATGCTACACAGGATGAGATTTTCCAGAGACAAGGACATGAGTGTGGCTCCATCTGTGAGTATTGCCAGCAGCCAAGATCTCTGAGGTGTCTTTGTTAGTTCATCCTCCAGTAACTCTAAGACAAATATCATTATGCCCAGTTCTGTAGAAGAAATTGAGGAGTAAAATGCAAATGACTTATGCAAGGTCAATAAGGTAGAAGTTGCAGAGTCCAAGGTCAACCAGACACAGGTTGCAAAGTGGAAGCCAAATCTTGCAAATGCTAGATACAAATGCCATGCTCTATGTCCCTGGGAGAAAAACAAGCTGATACCTAAGGGGGTAGCAGTGTCAGCTATGCCACCCTGCTCTGTCTGTCATCTGATGTCATCACCATAAAGGTGCAATAGGCAGTGTTGGTCAGCAAAATAGCACTTCCTCTAGATGGGCTCCATGTTTGATCCTGTTCTGATTGGGGAGAAGAGGTTTTCTTTGTACCTAATATGTGTCTAGGGGTAAGTGGGGCATAACAAGGTGAAAACCTGGCTGAGCCTTTTCTGATTGTGAATGGAGAAAGGAAATGTCAGATGGATGTGAGGAGAACATAGCAAGTCACCACCACTAATTTGGGGCCCAAAGAAGAGAATTCACTGGGGGTATGATGGGCTATCAGGGGAGTAGGACTTACCAGATGGTAGGTTTGGGACTGTTTATTCCAGGGTCTGCTTGTGGTTTGTGACCACTGATTTCTAGTCATATCTTGGAGGTGCCATGCCTGGAGAAAGATGACAGACAATGATCAATGATTTTTAAACACAAGTTTTCCTTTTGGCAACTCTCTTGAAACACCGTAGGGGTTGTTAGAGCTCTCATGAGGAGGCTGGGCAGGTCCTAAGACTTCCTAGCTGTGAGAGGCCTTGGTTTTCACATCTGCAGAATGGGACAAGCACTAGCAGTTCCTTGTAGTAGGTATTAACTATTAGCAGCCAATTATGTAAAAAGATTAATATTTATTAAGGTGTTTATATGAAATACTTATATAAGAGATTGAACTGTAGGGCAATTTTTATGTTAAAATTACAACTTTCACTTTTGATTAGACAAAAAAAAGGGAAGTGATGTGTGATGTATTTGTGTATGCTGTGAATACCATTGTTTTGGCTTATGGCAGAGCAGCTTAGGAGCAGGTGGGAAATCCAAGCATAGATACAGGGGAAGGAGACTGCCCTTCATGTGGAGGGCACAAACCAGCTACCCAAAAGCAATATATAATGGAGTATAGGTAAGCCAAAAGTCACATGGCAAGACAGATTAATAAAAATAAGTTAAGATTGGAGAGCTAGACAGCAATAAGCCTGAGCCATAAGACAAAACAATTCCTTTATTACCCAATGGTATTCACAACGTACACAAAGACATCCCACATCAGTTCCCACTTAGCTAGTGACTGCTGGTACAGTCATCTGTCACCACCATGAATCTGTCATTTCTGTGAGCAGAATCCTAGCAGGAACATTCCTGTAGAAAGAGTGCCCTGGTGGCCATTAGTAATCTTTGATTCTGGTGCCTGTGTCTTCTTTCTCAGTGAGATTCACAAGGCAGATTATCACAAGGCCTTGTATGAGGGTCCAGAGCTGAGATGGAGGAAGCTCAGGATACAGATGACTTGGCTACCTGCTCAGCCAACAAAGATTTACTTAGAAAATTGCATCATCTTCAATAATCTGCTTTTATCTCTGTGGCTTAGTAACTGAATGATATGGTCACCTTGTAACATGTTGGCTGGGGAATCTAAATGAAGGACCTTGATTTTTGGCATGGCACACTACACACAGAAAGCACTTATCATGGTAGTCCCCATGTGCCAACCCTTCCTGAATCTTCTCCTTTTCCTTCCTCTTCTACCTGGGTGTCTCTTTCCTACTTCCTATTCTGGAGGGGCTCTGGAGATTCTCCTTGGACCACTCAGGCTTTACACTCAGCTGCAAACACAGTGTCTGACGACCCGAGGTGGTCTCTCATGATTGACCATCTCACTAGGGAAAGAAAAACATGATACATTCATGGACTGTGGCTGATAAAAAGTTCCTCAGACCCAAAAGTAGAAATGGGAAGTGAGCAGAGGCTGCTTCTCAGATGGAGAAGCTCTCCCTCTAATCACTGACAGGGAAAATCTGGGGCTGCCTGAGCCTTGAGCTGATGTCTCATCTAGGGATGCAAGTGCAGAGCCTGTGGGAATGTAAGAGGATACAGCCTCACAGACTGTTGAGCAGGGTACAGTATGTGCTGATGCTCAGGGAAGGGGATGAGTAGAGTTCTGCAAGATGGAGAGGTAGGGCCAGATAAGAAGAACAGAGGATGGGACGAAGAAAGGGGAAGGACCACATGGTGTCTTCAAAGCCACAATGTTTTCTATTATGGTTACATCCCATGTAAAATGTATGATTACATTCATGTAAAAGGCCCATTGCATGTTTGAACACTTTGTACCAAAATGATGGTACTGTATTAGGAGGCTGTGAAGCCTTTAGCGGGTAGAGCCTAGAGGGAGGAAGTACATCACATAATTCTGTTTCTGAAGTACAGATGCATTATAAGCAGCCTGCTCACTCCCAAGGCCATGCCTTCACCACGATGACGTTCCCTCAAACCAGGAGTGCAAGAAAATTCTCCCTCTCCTGAGTTGCCACTTATCAGAAATCTGGCCATGGTATCAGGAAAAGTAACTAACAAAGCACATCACCACAAGCACAAGACACCCCGGGTATCATTGAATGAACAAGCACAGGACGCCCTGAGTGCCAATGAGCAAACTGCTTTGTTTATAGGCAACGAGAACTGATTCAACCTTAAAGGCAAGAGCTTGTGTGGTAAATGTGGCCGATGATGAGGCCATTGGCCCAGATTTGGTAGAATATCATAAGAACACCTGCTCTCACTCATTATATGACAGGAGCCTAAGTAAGGGGCCACCTGGACTGCCCAGTGTGGGTGATGACGATGACGTAAGATGAAATTCCAGGGTGTGTCTGTCAATGAAACCCTTGAACAGCACTTTCTGTGGGCTTCAGCGATCCTGTGAGACAAAATGGTTCATGAAAAAATGACCCCATTTTCCTTAGAGAAATCTAGAAATCTCAGTTCTGAATGCCCTCCAGATTGGAACTGACTATTTTCCCCCGGGTTCTGTGATGCTCATGTATAGTGACACATGGTAGGTGCTCAAACACATAGTAGGTTTCTAATAAATAGCACTTTCCCACCTTCCTACCTCTTTCCTTTGTCCATAGAAAATGGATTTTCTTAAAATGGGAGAGAAAAAAAAAGCCCCCATGTAATTAGCATTATAGGCCCTTTTCAACTTGGTTTAGGCACACATTCAGTCAATCTGGAAACACCCTCTCAGCTCTAACACTGCCTTAATTATAAATCACGCTTTTAATTCATTAGCCCAGAGTCCCCAAGGGCCTCCACAAAGGTGTGTTCTACTGGGCTTATTCAAGGCCCTCTGTGTTTGGCAGACCTCCTTTGTCATCCCAGTGCTGGGGGACAGACCTGACAGGTGTTTTACAGCTCAGCTGGGTCATATCAAATTATTACTGAAAATGCTTAAATTTCAGAAAACACCCTTGGTCTCACACTAGAGGCAAATCTTCCGGAGGGAAGGCCAGTAAAACTGAACTTGATAGGATAAAATGTATCTTTCTTTGACATTAGTTTGATTGTAAAGATTTAAAGGTTTTATGATTAAAAAAAACAAAACAAAACAAAAAAACTATTACTTCTTCTTGCATGGGGAAATTCTTCAAGATTGGCTCCTTAGACCTTCTTTACCAGGTCTAAGTTATACACTGAAGTTAACTAATGCTTAGCATAAAAATTACTGTGGTGTTTTGTTAAATGTATCTTCATAGTAGAAAAAGTATCTCTGAGCATCATTTGGGCTGTATGAGTGTGTATATTTGTATGTATACATACAAGTATATGTGTGTGTGTGAGTGTGGTCTCTGTTGGGCATCTTATTCAATCACTCTCCATTTTATTTTTTTGATACAGGGTATCAATGAGAGAGAGCCTGTCAATGAAACCCCTGAACAGGACTTTCTATGGGCTACAAGGACCCTGTGAGACAGTGTGGGCCACCAATTTGGCTAGATTAGCTAGCTAATGAGTCCTAGGAATCCTTCTTTCTATGTTTCCTCAGTGCTGGGATTACAGGTGCACACTACTAGGCTCAGATTCTTAAAAATAAATATGAGTGATGAGAATTGAACCCAGGTCCTCTTGTTTGCTTGGCACTTTACTGACTGACCATCTCCCAAAGCCCAAACATGATAATTTAAAAGTAACTATATAATGAACTTGAATGCTTCTATACCTAGTCTAGTTTGGTCCTTTAAGGGTATTTATTTTATTTAAATATTTAAATTTCATAAGCCCAATTTCTTCTTTTAATAATGAGACCCCAAAGAGAAGTTTATAGCCCTTTTGGGTACTGTTCCACAATGTTCCATCTGATGAAACTTGGATCAGAACTTTCCTGATGGTCCCTAGAGGAAGGACAGCACTAAGGAAGCCTTTTGCATGGTGTAGTAACCCCACTGGAGGAAGGTACTGGTCTCTCCCTTCAAGTGAAATGGGATGCTCTGGACTGGTCACCTCTTCCTCATCCTCTCCTAATGAATCACATGATCAAAATCACTGTGGGTTTAGTTTGGAGCTTCAGTCCCAGGAGTGCTTGTCCTAACTGAAATTTAGACTGCTTTTCTTCTGTGTCCAGAGTGAGAATGTGAGAATCAGGTCTGGGTCCTGGCTCAGGAGTGAAGCCAATTTTTGTCAACCTCATTTGCTTATCTGTAGCCTGGCCCAGAAGCAAGCAGAATAAAGCAAAGCAAAATTGAGGGGTGGGGGTAGCTAGATGACAGATAGATAGATAGATAGATACAAGACAAGATGAATGGGCTAAAAGGTGGAATAAAAGATTATATATAGTTTCATGTATCAGAAAAATAAATTAATAAAAAATCCAATGGAATCCAAATAAAATATAATGTTGTATTACCATCAATGCAGGTTATTGCTTTTGAAATATTTTAGACTTTTTGATTGGGAATGTTCAATCTGCATTATCAGTTGGGTTCTTGGTTTAAACAAATGTGCCATTGTGATGACATAAGATGGTAGCATGAGTGGACACTAAAACTCAGTACAGGGAATTAGAAGTCTATACTCTTTGTGATGTTTCTAAAAATCTATAACTATGTTAAACTAAACCTATATATTAAAAATATATGGTTCATAGCCAAATGTAATATATGCTAATCACTGCTCTTTTGCAGGGGAAAGGAGTGGTTGGAAAAGCAAATTTGGAAAGTATTCTTTGCTTACCTGGCAATTCACAGAGGGTTAAGGCTCATGAAAATTTTATTTCCAAGGAAGTCACACTGGCTTTGAACAAGAAGGGATGGGCCTTTAGCTATCCCAATCCTCTTGTTTTCCAGGAGGGAAGAAATACAAGCCGAGTAGAAAAAAAACAAGAACCAGAACAGCAGCAGCTAAGATAACATCCCAGTATCAGATTTTAATAAAAGTAACATTACGCAACCCCTACTGTGTGCCAGCTTCTGTTCTCCATGTTTTGCTCCCAAGTGTCTCCTTCGTAACAACCATCCGAGGTGTATTTGATAATAGTCTTTTACAGTCAGCATACTGAAGATCAGAGAGGTTAAGTGTCATGCTTGGAATCATCTGGAAAGTTGCAAGATGGGGCTTTGAACATAAGTGGGGAAAGCAGTTACCACTTTTAGGGGCACCTGCTATGTAACAGATAAGGCATCAACTGGTTAATTTGTTGCATGGCTTGTAGCCTTTACCAGGTCTGTGGTATTTTCCCAAATGAGAAGTTCATGGTTGATAAAACTGTCCTGCCATGGCACGGTCAGATGGCATGGTGGTCTGAATGATAAATGTCTCCTATAGTCTTTGGAATTTCAGTGTTTGGAACTTGAACATGGGTCTACCGGAACACTGTATCTTTTTTGCCATTATCCTCTCCATATCAGTGAAAGAGACCAGCAGAAGAAGCCTAGAACAACTGCCTGCTCATTCCCTACTGACCAAAAGCTCTCAGCTTCCCCACCTGTCTGTGGAGCTTCTTTTATTTCACACACAGAAAAGACATCTCCCCATAATTTCTTCTAAAAGAAGTAAAAGTAACAGACAGTAACTCAAGGGACTGACCTAAGGCTTTAAACCTCCTCAGGACATAGGATGACAACCAAGTCTACCTTACAAATTTCAAACTGCTTCCAGTGTGTAGCAAGTAGTAACAGAATCAGTAAAATGTTAATTATGACAATATTAGCTAAGGCTGATGTCTGCTGCATTGGCCAAGCTCTTCCTGTCCACAACCAAGATGGTCTGAAAAGCATGCTATGTATTTGACATATTTGAGGGAAAACACAAAGCAATCATCTGTTTGTAACCCTCTTCCATATGTGGCCACAAATGGAACACATTGAGGGGTCATGAGAGATCAGGAGATTTAGTGAACAGGGCACAATACTGCTTTGTGACCCACTTTATTTTCTCATGACAATGTAAAATATAGATTGAAATGAACTAAAATCCCTCATATTTGGTTTTATAGCTCAAATTCATAAATTCTCTGCATTCATTAGAAAGTGATGGACTCTCTGCACCCACTTGAAAAGATAACATCCCAAGGGATAGATACAAGAATATTAAAAGAGAGACAGAAAGAGAGAGAGATCCTGATCAAAGAAATATTGCCTCTTTCCTCCTTTCAATGAGCAGATGTGCAATGTGTCCTGCGAAGAAATAGAAAAATTCCTGAGTGATTTATAGGATGAACAAAGTTTTCATGGAGGTTATTGCATGCCTGATAGCATGGTAGGGGTTATTAGTTCCTAGTTGAAAATGACCAGAGAAGGTCTCATTCACTTCATCAATATGGCGCTTTTATAGGTTGTCAGGAAGGTGACATCAGGCAGCCATAGCTCTCTGTCTTGGAGTTATTTCTCTATTAGATGGATGCTTGTCTTTTTCATCAAGACTTCTGGCTATTTAAGAAAATCCAGAGCATGGGAGATATGTCTATTTCACCTAAGACAGAAAAGCAGATGCATCGCTTGACATCTTTTACTCATACAGGCATTGCATAACCCTAGTTGGCACAGAAAAATGAAAACAAACCCTCCCACCACATTGACATATGTATACATTTCCTAGGCTAAAGATAACTTTTGCATTTGCTAAGAAAGATACTAAATATTGTTCAGTGAGTTTTAGACATCCCGATATAGTAAACATTTTTTAAGAATTGGAGGAGGAAGTACTCTGTATAGGATATCTATTAGACTTGCTAATGGCCTTCTATGGAAGCTAATTATTGCCTTCATTCTATAAGTAAGGGAAAATTTTAGCACATACATGAAATTTCAAAAGAACAAAAAAAGTAAATGTATATGTTTGTCTATGATTTCAGGGAAGAAAATGTGTAACCTCCCAGGAGGGAGACCGATGATTTGTCTGCAGACTGAATCAGCTGCTATCACTCATCAGCTCTAGGATGTAGGCACTTAGAAACCACTGGACAAACTTAGAAAATCGTTGAAGGGTGATATCAACATTACCAATAGAAACTTCTTGCCCTAAAATCTTGAAATTCTATAGCACTTTTCTAGTCTGTTACGGTACTCAGGTTATTAGTAATAAATGAGCAGGGCTATGCATGATCCTACTGAATGTTATCTCCTGACTATGTAGAATGTTTCTTTTAATTCTTGCAGCAATCAGTAAATAAAGTATGACAATTGTTTATGGGGACCATCCCAGACTAGACAGTTCACACAAGTGTCAGGTATCCAAATATATATATATATATATTGGAAGTGGCAGTGCTGGGGTCCCACCTCCAGTTCCTGAGTCAGAAGCCAATATATTCCCAAAACTGTACTCATGGTTTTTTGTTTGTTTTGTTTTTTTTGTGGGTTTTTTTTTTTGTATGCCAGAGTGTTATGTAGCTCAGACTGTACTCACACTCCCTATATACTCAAGGATCACATTCTAATGTCCTCTTAGGCCTGTCTTCTGTGATTACAGGCCTGTGCCTTATATGTTTTTTCTTTCACCCTTCATGGGCCCCTTTCATTTTGGGTGCTAAGAAAATTGGCTTGCCTGTGAACATGTTCTTCTGTCTCCTACCCTACCCTGCAGGAAAAAAAAACAAAAACAAAAACAAAAAAACTTCTATTAAAGTATATGCTATAGAAGGATTTTTTTTAAAGGGAGGGAATAACAATCTAACAAAACACTAATGCACAAATTCACATTTTTGGTTTTTTAAAATAATGCTACTTTAACAGAATTGTATTATATATCTTACATACAGTTTGGTATATATATTATATTGATGGGATGTTAAGACCACAGAACATATATATTATATAATGTTCCTTCTTCTGTGGGTAAAAATATACAGCTGAAAAATCAATCCTAAGGTTCTCTTAAGGGAAGGATTTTTAAAACAAATCTTGTTTTATTTGACTGCAAAAGGAAAGAGCTAAGGGTTTTAAAAATTGGGATTCTCTTGTGTGTGAAATTGAAAGTCCAAATTCTTCTACCTTTAAAAAAGCAAGCTTGCCACTGACATTTAGACAGAGCCCCCGACACCTCTCTGATGCAATATGCACATATAGTTTTAAACTCTGGCTTAGACGGTTGTCTCTTATGCATCTCCAAGGCTCTGTGAAAGCTGGAATTCTGAGTTGAACAGAGTTACTAGCATCTAGGGCATCATGTTATTTTCCCAGACCTTGGCTGGAAATTTCTCAAGACTGAGATGAGAAAATGATTAAAATCAGATTCACTTGTCTCTAATTTCAGCACCCTGAATTTAAAAAGGTTCAAAGGATCCAAGGGGTCTGAGACTGTTCTTCCCAAGACCTGCTTCAGCATAAGTGGAGGTCTAAAGATGCCTTTTCCAAGACCCACCCAGTTCAGTAGAGATGGATGGGTGATGTCTTTGCTGAATTTTATTTCATTTTCCTTCATTTGCTTGCCTCCCTGGACAGATGTCTGAGAAAATTGGCTGCTGAGATAATCTCCAAGACCCCCATCAGCAAGGCCAGGTACAATTTACTGGGTTCTTTACAATTTACTGGGTTCTTTTTAGCCTTTTAGAGGGATCAAAGTGCTGAAAGTCAAGGTTACTGTATGGAAACATGACACAAATGCCTTCAGTCTTAGAGCATACACTGTGCATAAAAACTTCATTGCAGTTGTCTTATGATATTATCAGGGACTCATCAAACTAGAAAGAAACAGAAACCTTAAGATGAAAAATAAGGAAAGAAAGAAGGAAGGAAGGAAGGAAGGAAGGAAGGAAGGAAGGAAGGAAGGAAGGAAGGAAGATCCTATGCCAGCTGTTTTCTGCTAGCTGAAAAGGGGCTAATTGGTGCCTGGCCCATGATGGCCTGTGTTCAGGTTCACTGTGAGTACCAAACACAGTGGGGTCTAGTCTCAGCGCTGAGCAGTTTTGTGGCCAGGTCCCAGCTTTGTAGGCAGAAGAGTACAGACTTCAGAATAACCAAAGTTAAATATTCCTGACAATACATTGGCAGACAATTGCTTTAAAAATAGTTCCAAAGAACAAATAAGAACCATGAGTAGAATTTTCATTGATAATATATATATATATATATATATATATATATATATATATATATATATATATAGTATGCAAAATTGTTTTCCTGGATAAAGATTTCCTTTACAAATATGCATTTTTTACAAATATATATATTATATATTGCTATGAAAGTATGCAGAAAAAATCTATTAGTAACAAAAACTGATCTTTTCAATTTAATCTTTTATTTATTTATTTTTTTTGTGTGTGAGAAGGGAGTTTAAATAGCTCAGGTTAACCATGAGCTAGCTAAGAATGACTAAACTTTGGATTCTCCTGTCTTCATCGTCAAATACTGGGATTACAGAGTGTACCGCAATGCTTAATTTATGAGAACAACAAACAATAACATTTTTGATCTTAGCAGACTTATTTCTTTCAGTCCTGAGCAACATCATACCTAGAGACGCAGAACACACCTCAACAGCGGAGTCATTGGGCTTTTTGAAATTCCTGCTTGCCAAAGAGCGATTGAAAAGACGCCAAGAGGAAGCAACAACAATAGACTGTTTTCTGGGGTTACTTTGTGTAGTTATACCCTCTCCCTTTTCAAGGCTTGGTTTAAAATGAGCTTCCCTCCTTCACCTCCCTGGATCCTGTTTGCACTTGGGCTTGGTAATGAACCTGAAGTTCTTACGTCCTCAATCCCACTGTGATTATCTTCAGGCTCTGGCTTTATGATTACTGAGCACAGTTTATTATCACTGTCTCGGGACTTAGCTGAAAAAAGATCAATTCAGACCCAGAAAGCCCAACTGAGGTAAACAAAACATGGGTCCCTGGTTTCACCTGCTCTCATTCCAAGTTGGAAGATGATTTGGATTGCAAAATAAATGACTTATAAGCTCGGTTGAAAAGATGCGAACGTGAGTATTACTACCATGCCTTTGGTGTTTGAGTCAGAAATTCTGCTTTTAACTCTAACTCTGCCAACGAGGCAGAAAATACAAATACAGAGTGACACTGAGACATGATCATTTCAGCTTTGAACAGAATAACAAAACCCTGACCCACTCTGTACTTGCTAAGTAAATTATGTTATCATACATGATACCATAAACCCAAATAAGACCTTTAAATGATATTTCCTAGATAGAGGAAAATACAGCTCATTGAGTAAACTATGCTTTTTTTTTTTTTTTTTTTTTTTTAATGTAAGGAACAAGCTTGATTTTTGTAAGAAACTACATAAACCTCCAGACCTTCCTTTATCAGTGTTTACCACAGGGAAGAGGGAATATTCTTTTTAGTCACTCTTTATATTTTTCTATATTTCTGAAATTCTGTGCTACAAACACCCATTTCTTGGATAACTTAAAAATCCCAAGCCAATAAATGCTGTTTTAAAAAAGCTGACAGATAACGCAAGCTGCTGTGATCTGCTTTTATCTGAAACATGGGCCCACGGTCAAGGGCACCACTACAAACATGTCTCCTGGCCCACTGTTCCAGGCAGGATCTGTATATAGTTGCCAAAAGAAAGGTCCATAACATGCCTTTACAGCTCCCAGCCCTATATTAATGCCACATGTGCTCCTGTAAGGTTGAGTGATTAAGTGACATGCAATAATTGTCCTTCTACTCCAAAGTAGACATTTATTTTCCTCCACACATGAGGCTCTATTTTCCTATCATTTATCACAACTTCATTGTAAGAATCCTCTCAGTGGGTTGTGTGTCTTGTACCTCTCTTTTTAATGCAAGCTGACCTAAACGGCCCCAGTTAGAAATTAAATATAATTACCTAGAGACTTATGCAGGGTAAATGAGATCGCATGAGCTCCCGAAGTGGAACAAGGTGCTTCCAGGCCTCTGGTCGTCCGTCTTCCCAGAGTTAATTTCTTCACTCCTGGAGAACGCCTACACATAGACTCACAATGACCTGTTTAGTTGGCTGTGGAAAATTATGTCATTTGCAAGTAAGCTTTCAGCTGTGATATTTTATAATTGTTAAGATGAAAACCCGATAATCCTCTCCCCCTTCACATAAACTGCAATCCATCTTTAAACCTGTGATAATTCCCCAAACCTGCCGCTTAATAAACTAACAAACCCCAGGCCTATGTGATTTTACGGGGAGTCAATCTTTGATCAGCCAAGCTGAAATGGGTCTGATAAGGGGACGCCCTTCCACTCCGGAGTCACCACTTGAGTGGGTTATTGCTGTTTCCTCCAGTCTTCGAGTGCCAAATAAGCAGAGGTCTTCCCAAGCTCCTTATCTCTTCCACTTTCTTCTTGAGATCTCTGTCGCTTTAATCCGGCATGTCTGCTGCTGGTTAACAAGGAAATCCTATGTCAATTATCGCCAACAACTTCCTGCTGAGAAGCAGCGGGGAATCAAAGCGTTTGAGAGCCTTTTCACACCAGAGAGTGGTGCAGGGCCTAATTAAATGGCCCTCATATCCTGCAGCCTGGTGGAGGCCTTGTGATAGATAGCTAATGAAAGATAGCCTCATTTGGCTAAGAACCTTTCCAGGCCAGTGGGCTGTCCAGCAGGTTGCAGGTGCACCCCAATGGTGGAGCTGCACAGGACTGCTCCAGTTCTGCTGAATGTAGAGGGGGCTGTTGTCAGCACCGGGGAGCTGAATGGGAGGGGCGAGTCTTTGGTTGCAGCTCTGTAAAGTTGGT
Organism: Sigmodon hispidus; assembly: GCA_004025045.1. NCBI lineage: Eukaryota > Metazoa > Chordata > Mammalia > Rodentia > Cricetidae > Sigmodon > Sigmodon hispidus. The sequence goes on along the minus strand of PVIH01005740.1, from coordinate 21,585 downwards.
ATATGAGGTAGTGGGTCAAGTGAGGTGGGGTTGGACTTCAGGGAGATGCCCACTAAACATAAACGGCGGGCTTCAAAGAACACTCAACTGACTCCTTAGTTTCAATATAAGGGGTCCCCTCTCCCACCCAGGACTAGCACAATCCTGTCTTTAAAAATATATGGTTTGAGGACTGGGGATGTAGTTCAGTGGATAGGTGATTGTTTAGCATTCATGAGGCATTAGATTGGGTCTCCAGCACTACATCAACTAGGTGTATTGGTTATACACATATAATCCCAGCCCTTTGGGGACAGACACAGGAGCATCAAAAGTTCAATGACCACCTCATGTACAAGTTAGAGGCCAGTCCAGGTTATATGAGACCCAGTCTTTCTGGCACATAATACCCTCCAAATTCGGAAGCAAATCAGATTTGTTGCTGTATTTTGTAATAGATGGTATTCATGCCTTATAACATTTCCTAAAAAGAAGGATATTCTAAAACATAACAGAAGGAAATAGTAAAAACATCACTTCAGGAGAAAAGCCAATGCTTTAAAAAAATCAGCTATGTCTATGAAACTCATTATGCTATTCTTAGATTGCATGGAGAGTTTCTCTGCTAGAGTGCTGCCAGTTCACGTCAAGAAGTGGCCATGTTGAATGGTGTAAGAACAGAAAGGCAGGTTGTGCTGAATTGGTGGTTCCCCACACAGGCTACTCTTTAAAATTTACAACTGGGGAAGCCTTGCAAATTTTCTGCAACACCCCAAGAGATTTGATTTAAATGATATAATTCAGGATTCAAATATCAGAAGTTTTAAATGGTTGAAAATTCATTGTTTGCTTGCATTTTCTTCCCCCCCCACTGTGTGTGTGTGTTTGTGTATATGTGTGTGTGTCTATGTGTGTGTGTTTGTTTACTCATGTATGTAGAGGTCAGAGGACATTGGCTAGTGGCTAGTGTTTCTCAGTATCTACCTTGTTTTTTGAGACAGGGTCTCTTTGATCTAAAAATCACCAAATAGGCCAGGATGGGTGGCTAGCAAGGCCCAGAGATCCACTCGTTTTTACCCCATTAGCATTGCAATTAAAACAAACAAAAAACCACCAACAATAACAAAAAATACCACTTAAAAATATGTAATTTGGGGACTGAACTCAGGTCCTCATGCTTACAAGCCAAATACCAGCTGAGCTACCTCAACCTCAAATCACCTCTTTGATGCTCAAAAATTGTAGTCCAGAGGCAACATTTAGGAAAACAAGGCCAAGAGAATATTTCCACTACAAGGTTTCTAGGCCCTTGGCTGAAGTCCAGGGCATTTCCTAGATCTGCAAAGGGTTGTCAGCCTGATTTCATGGAGCAGAGATAATCCTTTCAAAAGAGATCAGGCTAGAGGAAGCGTCCTGGATATGAGTGATGGAACTCTAAGGTTGACTACTTAATCTTAATGCTTAATCTAGAGGTAGCAACTGGAATATCCTGCAATTTGTTTTCATTTATGTTCTATAGTTATCTTGGTCATTTTGTGATAGACCAGAAAGTTGAAATTTGGCATAGGGACCCAGGCAATGCTGGAGGACATAACTATAGATTAAAAACTATAAAATGATGTAACCTAATTATCATTGCCTTTTTATAATTGCCCAACTTTACCTCACTTTGTCTATTGGCCAGGCCTGAACACAATACTGAGACAGGGACACAAGCAGGATGAAAAGTCCACCCTATTGGATGTAGGTAGCAGACTACAATGAGACCTACTCTCAGGTTCAGAAACATTACTTCTATGAGAAAGAAGGGAGGTATATAAAACTCCAGAAGCTAAGAAAATTTACCTGGCTCAGAAAAATCACAAAACTCACAAGTGTATGTCTATAGGTCATATGAGAAGAAAACCATGAAGTTTTGGTTTGCTGCTTATATGGGGGTGGGGTGGGGGGAGGAGACCCTTAGTGGATATGTTTGCAAACTGAGCAGGGAGTTTCAAGTAGGCAGCTTCATGAGTCATCACCAATGTTGTGGTGGGTTCTATGATGATATGTATACAAGATTCACAATAGCCATAAACTGAAGTTTCTTTTGAATCTATTTATTTTAGGGACGTTCATTTATCTTAGCCTTTTCAAGCAGTTCTGTATTTTTGCACATATAAACTGTATATGTTTGCAAGGTGTCTTTAATCTTCTTGGAAACACAATGGATTATCAGTGAACACATGGAGAGTTAGTCTGATATTCCTCCAACTCTATGTTGACTTTCTCTTATATAGGGTCCTCAGCAATAGAAAATCCTGATCTTTAGTTTTTATCACCACTTGTGGACCTGTGGCAGATATTACTGACCCACAAAGTCCACTGTTCCTCTAGGTCCTTACACAGTCTCAGTGTATAGATTCCAAGAAGTCACTACCAGCTGGTCAGTGTCAGTTCTGAAAACCCAGCAGGGATATGAACTTCCAGATGACACCTAGTTGGCTCACTCTGACATTAAACAGGGTTTTATTTACAGAATAGCAGAGGAAATTAAGCCTATGATAGCTCAGTGGCTAAAAATTTCTCTAACACAAATGTCTAGGGACCCATGAATTTGTAACAACAGAGTCCATATTTGACATTTTCTCAAATCCTTCATTAGGTTTTTAAGCAGCTGGGGCTGTTTTTAATGAACAATAATTATAACTTTGGATTTCTGATTATATCACAATGGAGGGGGAAGGCAACTCACACTGAATAGTGGCTTTTATGTACTGTACCACTGACAGGACTGTTAACACCATATCCCTTGTCTAGAACATTTCCCTAGCAATCTAACACACCATTTTCTCAAAGGTAGAACCCAGAGCAACTTCAAAATTGGAAGCAAATTACAGTCCCAAGCCAAAGCATTTTAGAAGAATGCTTTCTTTCACTATGCCCAAAGGGTAATTAATTGAATGTCTGGAACAGTTGCAGTTGCTGTACTCAGGGTTTGAAATGTTTCAGGATTTTTGAAGATGCCCATAAGCAATGACACTTAAGAAGTAACCAACCACTGTCACTGATAATAAACTGAAGAAGGTACAGGAAAGCTCATTGGAGGGAGTTGTGGAGTATACCAAGCCAGAGCATAAGCACAGAAATAGCAAGAAAAAAAAATCTAGTTTCCACTTGTCAAGGGCTCCATCAGCCCACACTGGGCAGACATCATGCAGAAAACAACCTCCCACTCTATCAAGCCATTTTATTGCTATTACTGAGGCTATTGAGTTTATTTATGAACAAACAACAGTCTTGTTTCTCATTTAACACCCTCTGCTCCTGAACCTAATAGCTGACATCATTAATTTCATCTTCATCTCTGAATCTGTCCAACCCTGTCTGTCTGATAGCACTTGGGTAGACTCATGCTACTATTTTTCCATAATATTATGCAAATGAATTCTTTAGGCAGATTAGAATTCAAAGACCTTATTTAAAGTATTTCCTATGTTATCCCTCAGCCTACTTTATTACCACAAATATTACTGCAGCTGTCACTAAGACTACTTATTTAGTCTACACACTTCAGGAAAAAGGATCTATCATCACCAGATTTTTGTGGTAGCCAGTCATTGCCTGAGGTCATTTATGTGTATGCTCTCACCTGTGTAGACTTCAAAGATAAGGAAATTGAAGAGTAAGAAAGTTAGAGCCAAGAGGGCCATATGAACATCCCCACAAACTGGCTGCACCATGGCTAGCAATCACATTTGCATCCCTAGAAGAAAGGATGAAGAAACACAAAGTCTCACCTAATAACATGTCTATACATCACTAGCTGAACTTGGCTTCTTGGCCATCATTGGCTTTAGAAGAGGCTAGAAGACACAGTTCTATCAGCTTAAAAAGGAGAAAGGGCAAGCACTAGGTAAACCATTAGTCATCTCTGCCATGAAGAATGGCAGTCTCTATCTTGTGGGTGAAGGACTCCTACCTGTCAGGCTTTGCTTTCTGGTTCCTCCTCGGGAATCCAAGTATACATGGCACATTGAGAGTGATATTTCTGACTTTTTGAAATGGCCAGAAACCCAACAATATTGTCTAATTGTCAAAAAAAGATGAATATCTGCATAAAATGAGCATCTTGGCAATGACTACATTCTGTTTATGACAATATTAAAAAACAGTGACTTTTCATCAGTATGGAAACAGTACATTCAGTTCATCTAGATCTCCTTCACAGACAGTGCTGAACGCCAACTTTTTTTTCTCACTTTTTTATTAATAAAGTCTCATTTTTATCCATATATCACCTTGTTCAAATGCACTTCCCCTGCCGCCCCTACAAGTCTCTCTTCTTCCCATCACCTTATCTCCTCCCCAGCAAGGACAGGAGGTCCTAAGGTCCCAAGGTGGCTTAGTTCAGCATCCACTCCAGGCAAATCCATTTTCCTCACCCCAACATCAAGACTGGCTCAATTGTTCCTCTGGAGGAAATGGGCTCCAAAGTGCCAGTTCAAGGTGCTTTAGATCCCAAGCTATTCAGTATTTGTGGTTTGCAGCTTGGACATGTTTTGCTTTTTGTTTAAAGTCCACTAATGAGTAAATACATCCCCTGCTTATCTTTCTGGGATTGTGAAACCTCCCTCATGAAGATATTCTCCATATCCATCCATTTGCCTACAAAATATAGAATATCATTGTTTCTTACTGCTGAGTAGTACTCCATTGTGTAGATGTACCACAGCTTGTTAATCCATTCCTCAGTTGAGGGGCAATTAGGTTGTTTCTAGGTTCTTTTCTCTCTCTCTCTTTTTTTTTTATTATGAATAAAGTCACATTTTCTATCCGTCTATATCCCTTTCAAGATCTCTTCCCCCTCCCACTCCCTCTAGTCACTCTCTCTTCTCCACAGCTCCCCTTCTCTTCCCTAGCATGGGCAGGAGGTCCCAAGGTCCCAATATTGCTCAGTTCAGCATCCACTCCTGGCAGATCCAGTTTCAGGTGTTTCTCTAGAGGGAGTGGGATCCAAGGTGCCACTCCCAGGTGTTTCAGATCCAAAGGGGTTTGCAGCTTGGACATGCTTTGCTTTTTGCTTTGTCTGTTTATAGTCCACTTATGAGTGAGTACACCCCCTGCTTATCTTTCTGGGTTTGTGATACTTCGCTCAGGAGGATATTCTCCAAATCCATCCATTTGCCTGCAAATTTTGAGATGTCATTTCTTCTTACTGCTGAGTAGTACTCCATTGTGTAGATGTACCACAGTTTGTTTATCCATTCATCAGTTGAGGGGCATCTAGGTTGCTTCCAGGTTCTTGCTATTATGAATAATGCTGCTATGAACATAGTTGAGCTAATGCCTTTGGAGTGCAAATGTGCATCTTTAGGGTATACACCCAGAAGTGGTATTGCTGGATCCTTGGGGAGATTGATTCCCAGTTTTCTGAGAAACTGCCATACTGCATTCCAGAGTGGCTGAACAAGCTTACACTCCCACCAACAATGAAGGAGTGTTCCCCTTGCTCCACAACCTCTCCAGCATAGGCTGTCATCTGTGACTTTTCTCTTAGCCAATCTGACAGGTGTCAGGTGGTATCCCAAAGTTGTTTTGATTTGCATTTCTCTGATGGCTCAAGAAGTTGAGCACTTTTTCAAGTGCCTATCAGCCATTGGTAATTCTTCTGCTGAGAATTCCCTTTTTAATTCTGAACCCTATTTTTTGATGGGGTTATTCAAGGTTTTAGTTTCTTGAGTTCTTTATATATTTTAGAGATCAGTCCTTTATCACTTGTAGGGTTGGTGAAAATCTTTTCCCATTCTGTAGGCTGTCGGTTTGTCCTATTGACAGTGTCCTTGGCTTTACAGAAGCTTCTCAGCTTCAGGAGGTCCCACTTATTGATTGTTGATCTTAGTGTCTGTGGCACTGGTGTTATATTTAGGAAGTGGTCGCCTGTGCCAAATCATAGAAGTGTATTTCCCACTTTCTTTTTTATCAAGTTCAGAGTGGCTGGGTTTATGTTGAGGTCTTTGATCCACTTGGATTTGAATTTTGTGCAGGATGACAGGCTTGGATCTATTTGCATTTTTCTACACACTACCAACCAGCTATGCCAACACCATTTGTTAAAGATACTAGCTTTTTTCCATTGAATATTTTGAGCCTCTTTTTTGGAGATCAGGTGTTCATAGGTTTTTGGGTTAATGCTCAGATCCTCAATTCGATTCTGTTGATCCACAAGTCTGTTATTATGCCAGTACCAGGCTATTTTTATTACTGTAGCTCTATAGTATAACTTGAAGTCAGGATAATGATGCCTCCTGAGTTTCTTTTACAGAGCAAAATTGTTTTGGCAATTCTGGCTTTCCTGTTATTCCAAATGAAGTTGAGTATTGTTCTTTCAAGGTCCCTTAAATATTGTGTTGGGATTTTGATGGGCAGTGAACTGAATCTGTAGATTGCTTTTGGAAGAATTGCCATTTTTACTACGTTGATCCTACCTATCCAGGAACATGGGAGATCTTTCCATTTTCTGATATCCTCCTCAATTTCTTTCTTCAGTGACTTAAAATTTTTGTCAAATAGATCTGTTACTTTTTCGGTTATAGTTACTCCAAGGTATTTAATGTTATTTGCAGCTATTATAAAGGGTAATGTTTCCTTTATTTCTTTTTAAGCCCTTTTATCTTTAGTGTATAGAAGGGCTACTGATTTCTTTGAGCTAATCTTGTATCCTGCTACATTGCTGAAGTTATGAACCCCAACTTCTTCATTTTCCTTTCTTGGGAACGGTTAACATTTCTTCCCCAGAGCCATTGATGGGATTTTACCTTCTCACTTAGACTACTATGTTGATGTATACAGTACACATAGCAACCCAGATCACCACAGCCTTCACCTGAGAGGGAGAAAAGTGCCAAGTTATTATAATATATCACTTAGGACAGTTACTGAGAGCTGCAAAGACTTTCATTCTTTCTTTTTTCTCTCGGAAACATTCATTTGGCTTTTTCCCAGCATTCCAAACAACGCTAACACTCCAAAGATGACAGTAATGGAGGGCTCTCTGGGGCCTGCCCCATATGTTTCCTCCATTGAAAGTTTGAATATTTTTATTTTAAATAGTTATATATTTAAGGCTGCTTTCCTTGCTTATGAATACATGGGTATAAATAAATATAATACCACGTTTGGTTATGAAAGTGTTGTGAGTTTTACTGAGGAATGGAGAAAGGTAAGATCATCTTTTGTTGTGATACTATTTTAACACTGGCAAATTAGATTGCCACTGAATATTCCTGAATATTCTGAAGAGGCTGCAGAGAACAGCTGAGAGAGGTCTTTCTGTATGAAAAGGCACAGGACTTTAAAAGTGCAGTTGGGTCACACTCAGCTACTTTTTGGCAAACTTAAAAATATTTTTTAAGAGTTTTATGCAATGCATTTGATCATACTCAACTCTTATTCCTGCTGCTGCCCAGATCTTCTACTCTACCCCATTTCCCTATTCACCCAACTACTTCTCCTCCTCCTCCTCCTTTGTCTTTGTCTTCCCCCTTCTTCACCTCTTCTTTCTCCTCCTTTTTTTCTTTTAAAATAACTCATTGACTCCAGTTTGTGTTATCTTAACTATTGGGACATCCACTGCTACCAGGAGCCCAGAAAACTGACTTTTCCTCCACCAGAAGGTATCAACTGTCCATAGACCTTCAGTTAAGAGTAGGGTATTATAAACCCTTTCCCACTCATGCTAGGGCACTGACTGGTTTGATCTTCTTCAAGTCTTGTATGACAGCCACAACTGCTGAGTGTTCATAAGTACATAGGTCCTGTCATGTCCAGAAGACATTGTTTACAACTGGTCATCTCTGACTTCCAGCTCTGAGTGATGGTTCCTGGATCTTAGGGAGGTGGTGTCATACAGATATCCCATGTGTGGCTGAGCATTCCATTGATATTTTTTCTCTGAACTTTGATGAGTTATGAGTTTCTGTGTTAATCACTGTCCACTGTACAATGATACTTCTTTGATAGGATCTAAGAGCTTCACTAACCAATGGGTAGAGAGATAAAAATTTAAAAGGCAGTTGACACTATTCATTTAGCAAAATAGTAGTAGTAGGCTCACCTCCAAAGACTGTGAGCTTTCAACTGTGATTTCTCCTCCTCCTCCTCTTCCTCCTCTTCCTCCTTCTCCTCCTCTCCCTCCTCCTTTGGCCAGATTTGAAGTTACAGTTATTTATTTCCTACTGTGAAGTGGGACTGGGAAAGGAAAAGATCTTCAGTCTTGGTTTTCGTATTTGTGTTGTGAAGTGATAAGGGGAATACAGGAATGACAGCATGAAGAACTGGCATTGACAATGCTTTGCCTCATCAATTTGCTTCATAAACTACATATGAAGTTTCTAGTAGTGCCTTTATGTTATCTGTAACAGCTCATTATGTTTCCATAACAATTGCAGGAAACTGAGTGGCTCAAAAGATCATTTTAATACTGACTTAACTTGGCTGAGTGATGGTGTGGTCTTCGGTAGGGCTCTGAAACCTATGTTTGCTATTGGTCATTTGGAAGATTTTACTTCAGGGTTTGGAGTCTGAGGTAAGAAGTGACATTAGTATGTATCTTGTCTCATAATGTAGTCTAGCCTGGGCTTATTGATATGATGGAAGCTGTAAACAGAATATGGAGAAAACAGGCCCATTACTAATTATATTATTTATTGTACTGGGTGATTGTGTGTCAACGTGACACAAGCTAGAGTCATCAGAGGAAGGAGCCTCAGCTGAGGAAAGGCCTCCATGAGGTCCAGCTTCAGGGCATTTTCTCATTTCGTGATCAGTGAAGGAGGGCCCGCCCAGCCTATTCCAGGGCTGCTGGTCCTGGGTTCTATAACAAGGTGGGCTGAACAAACCAGGGGAAGCAAGCCAGTAAGCAGCTCCTGTCTCTGGGGTCCTGCCCTGTTTGAGCTCCTGTCCTGACTTTCTTCAGTGATAAACAGCAATGCTAAAGTGTAAGCTAAATAAAGTCTTTTCTCCACAACTTGCTTTTTGGTCCTAGTGCTTCATCACAGAAATATAAAACCTAACTAAGACAGTCGTGTTCAATAGGCCAAAGCTAGTCTCAAATAATCAAACCCTAAGTCAAAGGGAGAAAATAGACTTCATCTTTATATGAGTAGAGGAGCAAAGTCTCATAGCAGGGGCCATGGATCAAAGACTTTAAGTCACAGTAGACAGTATTGTAGTCAACCTCCCATTTAATCTGCCTCATTACATTCCCATCAAAGCCCTGCCATATAGGTGTCATGGATAAAGTTCACACTATGAAAGAGGAAGCCATGGCAGAGAGGTCATCAAGAATCTTCCAGAGTTGTTCATGGTTAATGAAAATGAGAGTCAGGCTCAGATCTAAGAAATGGAGGTGAAATATGAAGGGTTGGTACCTGGATAAGTAAACAGTTGGGTACCAACTAACATCACATTTTGACAATATGTTGTGGTTATGGAATATGTAATACATTATGTTGTATTAGACTTTTCTGCTCGTGTGAAAGCAAAAAAAAAAAAAAAAAAGCAATGCAGAACAGATTTCAGCTTATGATTTCAGAGGGCTCAGGCCATCGTTGCTTGTCCCATGCACTGGGCCTAAACATCATGGTGGGCAAGGCCTCTGGCAGAAGCTGTTTCCTACTTCCTGGTGTATAGAAGACAGAGAAGATGAGGTATTGAAAAGAGCCAGGGTGAGATACAGCCCCCAAGACACACCTTCAGTAACTTACTTCCCTCAGAGGCCCTGCTGACTGCCTCTCTCCAACCCTAACAATGCCATCATACTGTGACCCCATCAAGGAATTAAGTCAGAGTCCCTGTGCTCTAATCATCCCTAGAAATATTAACAAAGACACTCCAAGAGGGGTACTTTCTGAAATCTAACCAAATTAGCAATCAAGATTAACCATCCCAGGGAACTGGGGTGAAAAGTAGCTGGGAAATCTCTGGACTTTGTTTTTTTTTCCCACTTCTTGTTGATCTTAAACTATTTCAGAACAATTAAAATTAAAATTTCAGGGTGGGAGTGGCTTAGTTGTTAAGAGTACCTGTTGCTCTTTCAGAAGACATGGGTTCCATCCCCAGCAACCACTTGGCGTCTCTGTAACTTTAATTTCAGGAAATCCAATGCCCTCTTCTGGCCTCCATGGGCATTAGAAACACGCATGTGCGCGCACACACACACACACACACACACACACACACACACACACACACACAAACACACACACACAGACATTATTAATAGTTCTTGATATCAGAAATATGTAGTGCCTGGTCACCCACAAGGAACCAGTGGTTATGCATTAACTCTACTAAAATGTTGCATCTGCTTACCAAAGTGAAGGAGATCACAGCTCTCAAGTCGTAGGGAAATAGACACCTCAAACCACTGAGCATAAAACACAGTTGACCTCCTGTTAGGACATGGTCTGAAGTTATACAGAAAATTATATAGAAAAGCAGAGGTATTTCAGGAGTTCTGCTTTAAAAAAAAACCAAAAAAAACAAAAAGCAACCAAGTATTTTTATTGATTGTTTGTGAATCTCAGATCATGCACCCCAATTCTATTAATTATATAGTCCCTCCATAGCTGCTCTTCATTCTTTTTTTTAATTTAAGATTTTTTTGTTCATTTTACATACCAACCACAGATCCCCCTATTAACCCTCCCCAGCCCGAGCCTTCCCCTCTGCCCCACCCCCATCCCTTCCTCCAAAGGGTAAGGCCTCCCTGGGGAGTCACTAATGCTTAGTATATTCAGTTGACACACGTCAAAGCCCCCTCCGTGGCCCTGCATCAACAGTGGAAAAAAGAAAGCAACTTCAACAAATGGTGCTGGCAAAACTGAATGTCAACATGTAGAAGATTATGAGTAGATCCATATCTATCTCCATGCACAAATTTCAAGTCCAAATGGATTAAAGACCTCAACATAAATCCAGTTACACTGAACCTGATAGAAGAGAAAATAGGAAGTAATCTTGAACATATTGGTACAGGACACCACTTCCTAAATATAACACCAGTAGCACAGACACTGAAAGCAACAATTAATAAATGGGACCTCCTGAAACTGAGAAGCTTCTGTAAGGCAAAGCACATGATCAATAAGACAAAATGACAGCCTACAGAATAGGAAAAGATCACCAACCACACATCTGACAGAGGGTGATCTCTAAAATATATAAAGAACTCAAGAAATTAGAAACTACTTTTCTAAGATTACTCAGTGGAAAATTTTTTTGCAGGTTCTCTCAGATCTCCAAGGTGTCTTAGCTTAGAACTAGGAAAGCTGCTGGGACATTTAATGAAGAAATTCCAGTGTGATACAGGGATTGGTCTAATTCAGTAGGGTCAGCCTGAGTACCATTTCCTGCCTTTCTTGGTGAGTGGATAAAAGTTTCATCACTAGAAAAAAAAAAAAAGTCCATTAGTAAATGATATAGCAGGTCAGCCAAGCTGGACTTTGACTAAGAGTGAAGTATCAGGCTATGAAAAATAATAAAGCAAAAACCATTATGTTGAAGCCATTGAGCCAGCAGAACTGTTAAACTAACTGCAGAACAATAGTATCGACTAAACCAAGTGGCAAAGGGTAGTGATGCTAGGCATGGGGGCCATGAGCTTAAGCTTCTGCTACTTCTGCAGAGATAGCATCTGGATATTAATGAAGGAAGTGATGTCACTGGTGTCTAGGATGTCTTCCAAGAATGACTAGTTGGTTAAAGGATATATCAATGATAAGAATAAAAATAAAAGTTTTACCCAATGTTCCTGGGATGTTGACAGGTGTCTGGAATTGTCCTCTTTGTCACCACAATAAATTCAATTCTTTCTACTGTTATTTTGTGTTCTGGGAATCAACATCAGAGTCTTTACCATGGTAGACATCTGCTTTACCAGTGAGCTGCCTGCTCATTCCCCAAGGAATCTTCATGATCTCCTTCCTTTGAATTAGGGCATTGAGTTCTGGAGATGGCTAGATTGGAATCATGTATTGTCCCAGGTTTGGAATACATTCATGTGGGGATGACAACCCCCCCCCCACACACACACACTGCAACACCTAGAGTTTGTTAAAAAGCAGTGGAGCCTCAGACTCTACAGCACTGACTTCCCAGGAGAGCACAGAGCCCCTTCCCACCTCTCAGACAGCAGGGACTGGGCTTCCTCCAAAGTCATGGGTTCTAGGTATTTTATCTGTAATTTATTTTTGTTTCTGCTGCAGGGTTGAAGCCTGCTATTCTCCTGCCCTCCAGTCCAAATAGCCAGTTATCTTCTCATGATTTAGTGTTAACTCACTCTCTTCACATCACAGTTGAGCATCCCTCATACATGTATTTTGTCCCCCATATAAACTGTAATCTGAAATAATTTCTGGATCTGTTTTGCTATGAGTCTATTGTTCCATTTTCCCCCAAAAGGCATATTGTTTAGGTTATAGTGTAATTTAACAACACTTATATGTATATGTGCATACTAGTAGAATTTTACAGTTTTGCAGGAGAGCTCCCAAATAATTTGCTTTTGCAAACCTCTTCTGGTCATTCTCAGTTATTACTGTACAAATGCTTTAAAATAGTTTCATACATACACTACAGTTCCAGCAAAAGCAGCATTGGAACACTGAATTGAATTACAATTTTCCTAAGTTTATTTGAAGACTGCTTTATGGTGTGAACACTAAATATGATATGTCTTATTTTTTTCATGTTTTATTTGGATATCTTCAATAAAATTTTATAGCTTTTCCACACAGGCTTAAGCCATTGCTTTACATTTATTACCAGCTAAATATGGCAATTTTTAAAAATTTCTAGTTTGAAAGTGTGTTTTTGTTTTGTCGTAGCTTTTGAGATAGTGTTACCATGTAGACAGGATGTCCTTGAACTTAAGACATTCCTGCTTTAGCTTCCTGAATGCTGACACTACAGCTAAGCACCCACAGAAACCTTGTAACTGCTTGTTTCTAGGGTTACAGGCACTGCTGTGCTGGGCTCTATCACATCCTCAAGATCTCCCTATTTCTTTGCTCTCAATGATATCTTATTAAAGAGTCAGGGAATAACAATTTTCTTGGAGAATTATGGGATATAGGGTTATCCTCCGAATGTTTACATCTGCCCCAATATGGCCACATGACCACAGAGAAAGTTCCCTGTGGGATAATGCTCTTCTATACTAAAAATTTGCTACTCTTACTGCTTTAAAGAAATGCTGATTGGCCAGTAGCTAGGCATGAAGTAGAGGTGGGACAACCAGACTAGGAGAATGCTGGGATCTCTGTGTCCCACATAACTGCCCACTTGGGATGCTTGATATTTACTGTCAAGTTAACTGGAGTTAGAGTCACCCAGTAGACAACACTTCTGGGTTTGTTCATGAGAATGTTTCACAGTTTTTGCTGAGGAGAGAAGAGCCATCCTAAACATGGGTAGCACCATTCCATGGGCTGGGTGACTAAATTGAATAAAAGTGTGTGTGTGTGTGTGTGTGAAGACTGATGCACAATAGCATTCACTTCTTTGCTTCCTGACCATGATCACAATGTGGCCAGCCATCTCATACTGCTACCATGCCTTCTTTATCATGATGGATTGTCTCCATTCAAACTGTAAACCAAACCAGTTTTGTCTATTGAGTTGCTTCTTGTCAGGTATTTGGTTACAGCAATGAGGGAAGTAACAAATATAACAGGTGAAAGGGAGGGTCTGTGCTATGAGGACTAGCTAAGCCTCCTTCTTTTAGGCAGACAGTTTCTCACTCATGGAGGGGAGATTACACCTGGGGTTTCATTGATTCTGGGTAACCACAAATGAACAAGTGCACACGGGTAGTCTGATGAGGTCAGGTACCCAGGAGTTCAGAACACAATGGGGTGAATGTTTTGAATTGTTCTGTACAAGGACTTAGGGCAGTGATTCTCAACCTGTGGGTCATGACTTTCTTGGGGAATCACATGTCAGATAGCCTGTATATCAGACTTTTACATTATGATTCATAACAGTAGCAACATTACAGCAATGAAGTAGCAATGAAATAATTTTATGATTGGGAGATTACTAAGACATGAGGTGTAATAGAAGGTAAGAAGACATCCCACATCAATGAGGCACTGTAATGGTCACAGCATTAGAAAGGTTGAGAACCATTGACTTAGAACAAAAGTGCTGACCATCACTTTGTAGATACTTACTATACGTTGTCCTAATAACCATAGCCAAGTCTATTTAAAAAAAAAAACATTTTCCAAGTTTTTTATTTGAAAATTATGTACACACACACACACACACACAACTCACTCACGTGTACATAGTGCCTGAGATGGCCAGAAGAACCCATTGGATTCCCCAAAGCTGGAATTACAGGTAAGACACTTATAGAACACAGGTCTTCTGCAAGTGTAGTATGTGCTCCTAACTACTTAGCTCCTCCTCTTCTTGAATTTTTAAAGTTAAAATTATGGTAAGCAGCCATCATTTTTTTCTGACAAAATTTATTTTTTGTTGTTGTTATTCTATCAAGAGTCCATATCAGACTTGAGTTTTCTTTATTTCTTGAAATCTATAACAATTCCTCATATTTGTCTCTTATGCCCAAGCAAATTTTCAAAACCATAAATCAATTTTTTTGTTAAGTGTTCCTACAATTTGGTTTTATGTAATATCATCGCATGAGTGATAAAAATATAACAAAAATGATAAACTGCAATGTGGTGATATATTGTGTATTTTAAAAAAGTAGTCTGGAATATCAGAGGACAGAGCCTCTCACAGAGGTCAGGAAGGTCAGGGAGTAGTGACCCATGCCTTTAATCCCAGATGTAGATAGGTCTGGATCTCTCTGAGTTTAAGGCCCAACAGCCAGGCAGTGGTGGCACATACCTTTTGTCCTAGCTCTAGGAAAGTTAAACCAGGAAGTGAGATAGCTGGGTGGAGACAAGGGAGGGAGGAGCTCATCTTTACCTGGCACTTCTCTTCAGAGAAACTTTTGATTTGAGAATTGGTGAAGACAGGCCTGAGGAGTTGGCTGGGGGAGAAGTGGCTGTGGTTTCTTTCTCTGTCTCTCTGATGTTTCAGCTTTTTCCCAGTATCTGGCTCTGGGTTTTTAATTATAATACCAAATAGAATTTGTGCAATACTGTGTCATTTTCATTGCTTCATATCAAGGTATTTATAACATCTTATTATTTCTTATTTTCACCTTGATAACCTGACTAAACTGAGTTTCTTTACTGGAAAGTTACTCTCTTTTGTAGTCTATAAATACTTTGGTTAGGTTTCTCTGAAATCATACAATTTCTACTTCCTCTAAAATGTTGCCTTCTCTAGTTTGCTCTGTATTGCTGATAAAAACCCATGGTCAAAAGTAACTGAGGGAGGAAAAAGTTTATTTTAACTTTGTTATAGAATATTAGTTGAAGATGTGTTACATTAGTTTATGCTGTGGAATACTTGTTTAATGATGCAAAGCTGTATTGCATTCTTTTATGTGGTATTTGTTTAACTCGGTGAAGCTATGTTACTTTGCCTGTCTAAAACACCAGATTGGTCTAATAAAGAGATGAAAAGTCAATAGCAAGGCAGGAGAAACAATGGAAGATTGAGAAAGGAAGAAGGAAAGGCGGTCTTCAGACACTAGCCACCGAACAATGGAGCAAGAAATAAAGGTATATGAAATAGAGAAAGATAAAAGGCCAGAGGCAAAAGGTAGACAGAATTTAAGAAGACATGGGTATCAATAAGCCAAGGTAAGACCAGGCATTCATAACAAAGAATACATCTCTCTGTGTGTATTAATTTGGGAGCTGGGTGCCAGTCCTCCAAAGAGTAAATATCCAAAAAAAAAAAAAAAGTAAGTAAAAAAGGAAAAGGAAAAAGAAGAAAGAAAATACCTTATAGTCTTCAGTCTTTCTGTGAGGCAAGAATTTAAGGCAGGAAAGCAGAGCAGGAATCTGGAAAAAATAAGTGAAGCAAAGACCGTGGTATTTACTGACTTGTTCTCCATGGTTTGCTCAGCTTATGTGTATGTGTGTGTGTGTCTGTGTGTCTGTGTTTATAGAACCCAGGATCACCTGCTGTGAAATGAGCTGGGACTATCCACATTAATCACTGTAGTGGGAAATTAAAAACTGTATATGTGAACGATTGTGTCATAGGACTAGAGACGAGTAAGACGTAGTTAACTAAAAAAGATTTTAAAAGTAGACTTTTGAGAAAAGAGACTGAGACAAAAAGTCGTCATTTTTTTGTGAGAGTTTTTTGACAGTGTGTAGTTTGTTTTAGTTGTTTAAGAGTTTAAACATACGATGTAAAAATAAAAAATCTTCCTTAAAAAAGCTCCGGCGCGCTACAACCTCATCCTGTCATCTTCTCTTAAAACCAGCTCTGTTTTATAAGCGATTTTCACCAAATAAACCCTATTTAAAACATATCTCAAAACAAGTTTTTACTGCGATAATTGGCACCCAACGTGGACGTAAAAATAAAAAATCTTCCTTAAAAAAGCTCCGGCGCGCTACAACCTCATCCTGTCATCTTCTCTTAAAACCAACTCTGTTTTATAAGCGATTTTCACCAAATAAACCCTATTTAAAACATATCTCAAAACAAGTTTTTACTACAATAAATCACTAATAAACAAAATGTCCCACTGGCTTGCATACAGGATAGTTTGATGGGGTCATTTTCTCCACTACGGTTCTGCCCACATAACTGTTTTAGGTTGACAAAATGCTACCAATTTTGAAGTTAATGAATTTTTTATATATCTTTTATGTAGCCATTTAGCTAAATTCTATGGATTTAAAATCTCAGAAGGCATATGAACACAGGGACCATGCATAGGCAGACAACTGTTACCCTCAGAAGAAATGAGTTATTAAATGAAAATCTAGTTTCAGGTGTGGGATAACTCCTAGGAATTATTGATCAGTGAGGCCCCAGAGGCCATGAGAAAAAACACACAGGCCAATGACATTATTCTCTGTGTCCCAACGAGATGGTGAAAACTCATTGCTGAAAAAACAACATAATTTGTTTCAAAGCGTAGAGAAATCAAGCTGGAACTGACCCTAAAATGTTCTTTCTGCGGCCCAGCTTTTGTAGTGCCTGGAAGTGCTATGGCGTAGAGGCCACTGGGAGAGAAAAGTTATCAATGGTATTGCCCAGAAGTGAACTTCAACTGCTGCCACACTGAGTTACCCAGAAAGAAGAACTGGTTGGTGCAATAGTGGCATGGGGGTTAGAGTATAACCACTCACTTTCTGTTAGGACTGGAGGTTCGCTCCCACAGGAGGAAACTTATACTTGATACTGCAAACCTGGTTGAAAACCCATGGCCTGGCAGGTCATAAGTCCTAAGGATGAGTCTAATATTTCTGTTTTACTAAATGGACATCTGTGAAACTGTCTTCTAAATATTTGTTTATACATATAGATCATCGATGCTCTGAACTTTAGCCAGAGACTTTTTGCAGTGGGCAGCAGTGAGTGTGGATTCTCATGACTGTTTGAAGTGCTGAGAGGTGTAAGAATGAGTGTTTAGCCTGAAACTAAACATCTATATCACCCTCCCACACCACCACAAAGCTTAGGAACATCTCAGAGGCAGGGCAGAAAGGAGCTTAAAGTTACAGGACGGTGTAGAATGCTTTGAAGTGTTGTCTTCTGAATATAGCATTGCCATTGGATTCATGGGCTCAGTGCAGCTGTGGTCACCTGCACAAAATAAAGTCAACATGTCCTGTCAACATTCCATCAGATGATACGTCTGGTCCCAAAGGGTTACAAAAGGACTTGAAGATGGGCAGGGGATGTGTTGTGGTATGTCTGGGGAAGCAAGATGCAGGAAGTTAGTTGTGGCTATTATCAAGACACACTGTACACTCGTACACTGTTGTGACAGAATAAGTAGATTTTCCAATAAATAAATGAATTTTCAAAATGTAGTAGAATCTTTTGTACTTATATACACATATGTCAAGTGTATTTAGAAATAACTTTATCGCAGCTCATGCCCACCAATGCACTATGGCCACCGCAAATTTCTGCTAAGCAACCCTTCTATCTCGATAATCAATTCTCTGTGAGATATATATTAAGTAATATTTATTATCTAAATATCACTTACAGAAAAGGGTTTTGTTCAAAGGGAGAAAATCGAGTGGAAGCAGTGTGCCTGAGAGTTTTCAACACCCCCCCCCCCCCCCGCCATCCGCTGCCGATCCAGGAACTGCACCAGAGCCCAGCTTCCTCTTCCACCTCTTTCATCTGGGGGGCTTTACTTCCGAAGCTCCTTCCAGTTGACCACACCCCGCTCGGCTCCAGCACTCTGAAGCAATCAGTTCACATGTATAGCTTCTGATTTCTCACTACACCCTTCCTTCTACAGTCAAACCAGAAGGTTTGTGTGTGTGTGTGTGTGTGTGTGTGTATGTGTTTTAAATCACTTTATTCACTCATCATCTTTAAATGAAAAAAGAATGTTTTTGCTTAAAGTCCACTAATGAGTGAATACATCCCCTGCTTATCCTTCTGAGTTTGTGAGACCTCACTTAGGAGGATATTCTCCAAATCCATCCATTTGCCTGTGAATTTTAGTATATCATTTTTTTCTTACTGCTAAGTAGTACTCCATTGTGTAGATGTTCCTCAGTTGAGGGGCATCTAGGTTGTTTCCAGGTTCTTGCTATTACGAATAATGCTGCTGTGAACATAGTTGAGCTAATGCTTTTGGGGTGTGAATGTGCATCTTTAGGGTATATGCCCAGTAGTGATATTGCTGGATGCCTGGAAAGAACGATTCCCAGTTTTCTGAGAAACGGCCATACTGCATTTCAGAGTGGCTGAACAAGTTTATACTCCCACCAACAAGGGAGGAGTGTTCCCCTTGCTTCACCTATTGAGCTTTCTTCATCTGTAGCTGAGCCCAACCTGGCTTGAGGAGCTTTAGATTTTACTTTTTATGTTTCATATATTTTAGAGAAAGAGAAGTTTTATTACTGTATGGGTTTTTTTAAGCTATTCTGAATATTTTGCTTTTTATATAAAGTTTGATATTGATTTTCAAAAACAATAAAAAAGAATACAACCAAAATATATTGCATGCAAAATTTTTAAAAATCTGTGAAAGAAAACAACCTTCTAATAATAAAATAATCAGAATGTGCTTTGGTCAGTTCAGTTTGGCAAAGTCTTTTGATTTTAATTATTTGAAGCATTTTTTAATATGCTAGGTAATGGGACATTGTGTATATTGCAAAAAGTGGTCAAGAGAGAAATAAGTCAGCTACTGTTCTTCCCTTTAAAGATCATCAACTGAGAGATTAGTAAACATTTCTCTTACCTCTTTCTCATCAGGAGAGATGGAGGTAGGAAGAGATAGAAAAATAAGCCCCAAGTCTCTCACTTCCAGTTCCTTGGGCTCACTTGTTGTCATGGTAACTGTGTTACCCTGAGCGCATCCTGTTGTAGGCAGAACTCACAATGAGCATCTAAGCATGCTCACAGCGTTCTATTTGAAAATAATAAAGCAATTTTTCTTGAAAAGGAAATAACTTTATCTCAATTTCACCTACAGGAACTATTTTTGTTTTCCTGTCTTATCACAAAAGCTAAATTTCTGAAACCATTTTAGCATACACTGAGGCTAAAACACATCCTCCTAAATGTCATGGGAATGACTTTATATTTTGCCATTTGATACGACTGTGGGTAAATAAAATTTACTATATTTAAATAATTTTCTTTTACTATATTTTATCCAGGACATTTATTTAGTTTTTTTAAATGATATCATAGTGATGTTTTTCTTCCTCTAATGTGTTGACGTAATGAGTTATACTGTCAGATTCCCCCACATTAGATCATTTTTATACCCCTGGAGTGAATCCTATTTAGCCATGATGTATTAATTTACAAACGCATTGCAGGATTCAATATGCATTTGTTACCACATGGGAACTTGGTCTGTACTTTTCTCTTTTAGTATCATTTTATAACATTTGAGGTTATTTTTTTTTCTGGTGTCACGTAAGTTAAAGTGGTTTTAATTTTTGTGTGTAGTTTAAATTTATTGTGATCTTGATTCAAACAACGATATTCCCAGTAGAAACTGACTCTCTTTCCTTCCTTCCCTCCATTTTCTTGCCTTTCATCCCTCCCTCTCCCCTTCCCTCTCTCTCTTTGTTCCTTCCTTCCTTTATTTCTCTTTTAAATATCTCCACAAAACAATAAAAATTGATAATAAATAAATAATAAATATAATGATAATCTCCAGAGTGGCTTCAGGGAGTTGGTGAGAGCATATAAAAATAAAAATTTACTAAACCAAAAATGATTTCCCCAAAATATTCCACTCACAAAGGTAGTTCCACTAGAGAGTGAACTAATGTAGCCTTAGCTGTATTGCTATTGAAAAGAAATCTAATTTCAAACTACAGGTTTTAGTGTAAAAACACCACTTCATTATAATGAGTTCACAAAACACCATACAGCCTCTCAAGCAAACACTTGCCCAGTCCCAAACTTTGTGTTTAATCTGGATGAGAAACATCATAGACAGAAAAAATGAAGATTCAATGGTACAGTGGGGAAGTCTGAGCTTCGTTTATTTGGGTACCATATAAACAATAGCCAAATTATATGTAAATTGGTAGTCCATTTAGGAGACAAGAACTCTGGAACTGAGTTACTGTTTATATTATTTTTAAAAGGCCTAAGTGATTAGTAAGTTTTGTAGCGGGAAATCATGGATTGTACAGGTGTGGGAGTTGCAGCGAATCGCAGGGATGGGAGGGGTATGGTCTCTGAGACGGCACCTGCGGAGACAAAAGCAAAGCGCAGAGAGAGAGGCAGGGTTTCCGGGCTCTCTGACGGCGAGGCTGCGGGTCGATACAGCGGCTTGGCGCGTTGCTAAAACCTCCTTTTATAAGTGATTCTAACAAAATAAACCTTATTTAAAACATACCTCTTAACGGCGGGTTTTTACCGTGATAATTGGCGCCCCACGTTGGGCACCATCTGTTGTAGTAGTTTTTTTTTTTTCTTTAAAAAAAAAAAGACACATTTATTCAGTGTCATGATCAGACTGTTACATTTAGCAATCAACAGCATGGGTGAAAAAAGGTCTACAGTAAAACCCTTTGTTGGAATGCTTTACACTTTCCACAGAACAGAAACTAAAATAACCTGTTATACAATTAGTCACAAATACAGTCCTGGAGTTTTTTTGCCCATACACATGAGTATTGTCTAAACCATGTCTTCTTTGATGCAGCTAGGCCCTGCCACCACTGTGCTTGGCTGAGTTCACAAATCTGTTGTAACCTGTAGCTTCCCTGTCACTTCTCTGGCTCTCCTCTCCTGCTAAGCTGTTTCCTGGCTGTAACTAGAACCTCCTGCCACTGCCATAGCTGCTGCTGCTGCTGGAACCACCATAGCCACCTTGGTTTCGTGGTTTAGCAAAGTACTGGCCTCCACCACCATAAGGACCAGAGCTTCTGCCTCCAAAGTTTCCTCCCTTCATTGGTCCAAAATTTGAAGACTGATTGTTATAATTGCCAAAATCATTGTAGCTTCCACCAC